>JARFJB010001998.1:120000-132500 GCA_036346205.1 Vesta saturnalis
ATACCATCCATTTCAACGGTAAATTGAGATTCTAAGTAATTAGTTTATATTAACTGCTTATAGAGATTTAGTTGGAAACTGAGCACCAAAATTAGTTTGTAACATGTAGAATACTAGTTATATTTTGAGCAATATCCTTATGTTTATGAAAATATGCAATCAAACAATTTTTGGACATATGAGTTTTGTATAATTGAATAATAGTGTTTATCTATGAAATAAGCAGAAGTTTAATACACGAATATCTTGAGACCAATGCGGTGTGAACAATGTCGTCAGGTCAACCACTATTTTCAACAAACGTGTTCTTGGCTTGCGAATTATTACAAAAAAATTATTACTAAAACTTTGCAAAACAGAATAAAAGAAACCGTAGCACATGAAAATGATTCGCAGCACAAGGATCCAACAAAACCATCATCAAGGTATTCAAAGGAAAAATAAACATTTGTTTCATTTTACTAACAAAAATCTCTTTTTGTATCGAATTTCCAAGCCTCTATTCAACATGGTGGCAGGCTACACCTCGGTAGGAGTCCAGCGTGCTGGTGACAAAACCCTTTTCTGTCCTTACTTTACTCGACTAATATCCATGGTAAAACATTACAAGTTCCGTTACCCTGTTACTTTCCTCGCCTCCACCAACGAGATTCACCACACCGTCTTCAATTTCACTTTATTATTTCCGCCAGCCGCTGCAGTCCCACAAAACGAGAGAGGCAAGATCCTCAATCTGATTATCCTAGAGTCCTAGAAGTCCTTCTACTAATCCCTTGTCATCCGCCAACTCCCGTGGTTAAACGTCAAGCTTAACCACCTTCGTGCCCCTGCATATGGTGAAGTGTACGATGCACACTTCGGTGGGCCTCCATTGACACTGGCGCAATCATCAGATCCTGGCCCTACCGTTCGAACTACCAACACCAATACCCTACTCTTTCCTGCATTATTTGAAGTGTAGGTTTCCTCTCAGGGGAAATCCTAGATTTCATGAACTTGCTCAAAGCAACCAAAGCGATCCCAATCACTCCAAAACTAAAATATTTCAAATTTTTTATCAGCCTTATGATGGCGTTCCGATGCACCTTAAGCTTTTATCCGAAGTGTCACCTTGTTAAGTTGGCAATTTCCCTATAAATTCTCCCGCATTCTTAATCCAATCCCTAAGTTTTAGTCCGCTTGTACTGCTACGCGGTAAATTCGCACTTGACGTAGCATAGACTTTTTAAAATAAGCGTGGTGCCGACTGAACTCGCCAAAGACGGGGTCCGTTGTAACACGTAAAGTAGCTGAAATAATACTTCAAATCTCCTACTCTTGCTATAAATAAAACTGAAGGTGAATAATAAATAGTTGAAATTCTTTACGTAAGGTATCTTAATTGATTACTTATTAGTTAATAATTTTCCAAAATTATTATAATTGATAATTACGAAATGATCAACAGTTACACCCATCTTCCGTTATTACAAAAATCATTAAAGGTTCTACGTCAGAGAACTACTACCTTTGTCGCCTCGGGGTTTCTACCCCAACACCCGATTATTCTGCATATCCCGACCATTCTTCACTTGATACCGTCTAAATACAACCCCATCTGTATGTAAGTAGAGCAACACATATACTTATAGAAATAAACCGGACGGAAGCGTCACGTAGGTTTGCCGTCCTGTTTTGCTTCCTTCGAACCTGCTAGGCATGGGTCGTGATCTCGAGCCCCTGGGACAATAAACTACACACCACGTCAACAGTACAGAAGTTTATGTTCAAAAATAAAACCAGCATTTTACTACAATCTATTCTGTCGTGCAAATTTAGTTATTACTTATTACATTTTGTCTCACAGTTGAATATTACTAATATTCCCGTGTTTCCCGTTTTATACTCACTGTTATTGTGCAAAGTCCAGATATAAAACCCTACACTCCTTAACTGCTTTCACAGAAGCTGAAATTACAAGTATCTGCTTAAAGAAATATTCCTGTTTAATAACTAATATTGTATAACCTAACCAGGTAACATACGTACCGATTTATCCTGACCGCCAGACCTGAAGTTATTCTTAGATATTCACTTAAAATTATCCAGTATTCTCGAAGGTTTAATAACTACCTGTTATCTTTGTGAAAGACACCGCCGCCTAAAACACATATAGGGTGTTCCTGTTCTTTTAAAACCAGCACTTACATTTGCTTGTACAGTTCAAGGAACCATCTTGAATATATCTCTACTCGCCAAACACTCAGTAAAATTTATCCGGACGGTCTTTCGTTAAAGAAAAAACCTCAGTAATCTAGACCAGCAAAGTAGAAAAGATTTTCTTAAGAGAACACCAGTTAAAGTTGAATTTAGCAGAACCTAAAAGTGGCGGAAATCCATATCCTAAACGAAACTAATGTCCTTAGATCTTCAGACAGGCCTAGCTCGTTATGAGTAACCCTCTAATACGTAACGGTGTTATTATTTTGAATTACCGTGCCGTAATTGCTAGTAAATATGTACCTAGAACCGTGTAGTATATTTTAACTGATATTCTCGTTTCTAGACTCAATAATCTACTAATTTCTCCCGTTCTAATTCTGTGGACGAAACAACATCTGATTCACACGTTAAAGGTGACCCTGAAGCGCGCAAATAACCTTGATCTCCCAGTGATATAAACAAGTAGCCTAGTTATAATTTCTGTAGGAAGTGTACTGAATTAATCTCCTGAGGATTCCACACTAAACATAAAACGTTCCCTTGATAAAAAGATAACGTCCCGTTGATACGGAATATATTAATTCAGCCACCAACAAACCCGAACACTTCCTGGTAGTGATTATTTCTCTTAATCTAAACGAAATTTAATGTGTTTTCTGTTTTGATTATGTGAGTTCTTAAATCAACAATAATAACACCTTAGTATAATTAATAATATGTAACATTATATAGTCACTGTAAAAGCGAAAACGGGGTCAATAAATTTTATAATTCTACATATTACTGTATTTTTATTTGAGACTTTGACAAGTCGTTAGTTAATATTCCCGTGTACTTCTAATAATCTTTTATCTCTCAGCAGCACCGATAGCCTCACAGGATAAGCAGATTCCCAATGTTTCTTGCCGAAGAACAATTATGATGAACCAGTTTCGAACGTGAATTTGGTATTGAGCTATTCTATGGTTTATTCACGTTGTATAGTTCAAGTAGTTTTTAACTTAGGGTATTTATGATTGTAAATAATAAGAAATTTAATACAAAATCCTTTTAATTGTTTATTTGTGAGTGTGGTAACCAGTAGCTTATCAATATACTGTCGAACTAATTAACCCTTTATATAAGAGTAACAATCATAAAAGTCTTTTCCAAATGTAACAAAGCACCACTTCGATCTAAATTTATCGACAACATTTCATAGGGTAGATGGAAAAATATTGGATAATCGCAGTAAACATAGCCTACGAATAAATTTAGGCACCTGTTTTTCCTTTTATGCTCAATATAATGAACCTTTCAAACACGTTATTTGTATTACTTTACACTTTAACATGCTTTGCAGCCACGACCGCTTTCTAAGACACCATCTTCTTAAAAATTGAAATGTTTCAATAAAATCTATCAGAATAATTTCGTGATCAATTTACAATTAATAAACTATTAATTTACACATAATATATAACTAATTAATCCCACCACGGGATTATGAAACTAGAAGCGCTACTACACAAAGCTTACCCTTACGTCGACCGGAATGTAACTGTCGTTTTTAAGGTTAACATGTAAAGCTTTTTAATATCATGTCTTCACCACCGTCCATGATTTCTCATTTATACCCCATAATCACTCTTTGCAATGGTAACTCATCAACAACTACATTTTTATGCCCTCTTTTATTTTGTTTAAAACCCGATGCTGATCTACGATATTAAAAATCCAAAAGAACTTAATTGCTTCCTTAACAATTTTATGAAAAGGAAAATTCTTATAACTTATATACAACATTTGTGTTAAATGTAACCATTAAATCTTTAAGTTGGTCTCATACCCGGATGGAAGGAACGAAATTTCATTCTTGGCTTACTTGTTGTTTAAAACGGACGTTTGTCCGACGCTTTTTTGTTTTCCGAATGTTATTTCAACGGTGAGATTCATTGATTTTGGCTTCCATCAATTAAAAATCCTAGGTTATTTGTGGGTTATTGATAAAGGTAGGCTACAAAATATTATGTTTTCTTTCTATATCTTTACTTGTAAACCTTTAGTAACATCCATTATGTTTAATAGTTGCCAAAATTCATTTTTTAATCATCCTTATTACAGGTATTTCTATTACCCTCTCAGAAATTATTCACTTCTAATTTATATCTTCTACAGGTTGTTTTTTTAGGTTGGAATATTTAAATTAAAATATTTTAAGTGCTTTAATTTCATTTACTTAGTTGAAACGCTATTTAATTATGTTGGATCATTATAAGTTTTGTTATGTTAGATATTACCTTAATTGGGAACATTTTGTTAGACATACGTTTAAGAAGATATTTTAACCAAACGGATTTGATTTAGTTTAGTAGAACATTCAATTACCAGTCTTGAATTTATTCTTACATGTGATCTAATTTCGAATTGAATTACCATCACCTGGATCTTATGTGACGATTCAACAAATCTTCTCATGTTTGTATCTAAGTAAGTACATTCGTTTGAATGAATTGACAATACATTTTTTATTCTTGAATAGATGAAACCCTATGTTTTTGTATACAATAACCGTAAAATTTGTGTATTTCTGTATAAAGAGCTACTGAATTTACCTTCCGTGTCCATCGGAAAAAGCTTATTTGTGTAAATACTCTTAGTGTTAGACAAGTTGTAAGACGGTTTTGACGCACCGTGTATATGCAGTGTTTTGTTACCGTATGGAACGTATTTTGGGTGTAAATGGAGTAAGTTTGCAGATGAAACATTTTTTTTGTGTATACGGAATGTAAATTGGTGTAAATGATTTAATAAAGCGTTATGTGCCTTATAAAAGAGTATTTGAATGTTGTAGACAGAGTTTCAAGTTGAAAGTATATAATTTGATTGAAGGATAATGCTTAGGTAGAACCCCTACTGCGACGGCATTGGTAAAGGCTACCGAATTACCACAGATCTTTTGCTACTGGGTAGTAGGGAATTCGTATAGAAAATGGTTGTAAACGTGTGGGTGAATGAATCTATATTTTGGTGTTGTATTAAGGTGTGTACATGTTTGCTTGTATAGATGTCGTAACATACCACAATAATAAATATTTAATGCTTGTTCAAGAGTAAATGGTGTTGGAATTTGTTAAATTGCGCGCAAAGAGAAATCGCTCACTTGAGATGTTTTCATAAAAAATTGAGTCAAGTTCTGGATAGTATACGGAGTGAATTTGAGTATGAATAATGGTTTCCCCGAAGATTTGTGAATATACCTGTAAAGACATTCAAGATGGCTACGTTATTCGCGTCCTGTTCCTTTTTCAGGATTTCCATTCGGCAAAGAGACGCAATGGATTCTCGTTTGTGATAGGTGACGCTTTGACAATACGGTGGACGGAAGGTATTTAAACGTGAGCCTGTTAAGAAATAAGCGAGTTGCATGACAATAGAGCTAAAATAAGGAGGAATCGGAGGTAAAGTTTTTAAGAGACCTTAAAACGGCCAGTTGTTTTTCTGTTTAAGGGTTATACGAGAAAAACCAGAGTTGAATTTTCGATTTTTCCCAGCAATGTTTATTTTTCAAAAAATGATACAGGGAGATTTTAGTTGCTTCAACATCAGCTATCTTAAACATTCAGTCTGTGACGTTTCGTGTACATGATGATACCATCAACTTTTCTTTTCCAATACGGACCTGTATGTTTTATTAATTTTTTTACACAAGTTGTAAAGCCTAATACAACTATGTACCACAATTGACCATTTTACGACGTTTTGTTCAACAAATAACCATCATTAATAAAAGTAATGAGAAAATGTAATTTTAGATTTGTAGAAACAATGAACTATACACTAATATCAATCAACAATTTGTTACAGGCTAAATACTCACTAGAACATCTAGCCAGTAAAGGCAATTTGTGTCACGCCATAGCTTGGTGGTGAGGGCGGGATTCTTACTTAAAGATCGTAAAAGACACTCGTAGCAACTGCAAAAATCGTCAAAATCGGTATATAAAGTCAAAAAGGCGCCACCTGTTAAAATCATTTATAGCGGGAAAACGTCATGAACTGATATTAGATTCGCTTAACAGGAAACCAAAACTTTTACTCAAAAATCTACTACTTCTACAAAGTCTACTACAAACATATTAACTCCAGGTTCACTTAAACTTCAATAAAAGTTTAAGCTTTAAATGTAAAAGCCGCAAAATGCGAAATAAAACCTAAAACTCACTAAATAATTCGATAAATCTACGTCAAAAATTATTATCTCAAATATAAAGGAAAACAAACGAAATACGAAAATTAATTCTTCAAGTCAAAACACAAAAAAATAGTCACACAAAGGTAAACAAACGCGATCACAAATCCATGAAATCCTAAAATGTATCAAACGTCGATAACGGGCAACAATACCTAAATTCGTCGAAAAATATATCTAGTCTTCAAACCATTAACAAACTGCTTATCTTTTGGCAAGCAGGCATCAGCAAAGATGTCTGTAATCGGTAGTATAAAAATGCTTCAAAAGAGGGCGACTTATCGCACTACCCTCATATGCATAAAAATACAAACGGCTGTTCAGGCCAGTACTTCATAAATTTTCGTTACACTATGATTTAAAATCTCTTAGTAGATCTGCAGTATTCTTCAAGAAAATCATTAATTATTTTACAACCATTCGCAATTATCTCAATCCATCCGGTATAAAATATGCTTAAATTAAAGAAACCAAAATATTGCATTAACCTTTACAGTTACGTTAAAATTTCAATAATAATCAATGATATCTTTCAACTTTACTTCCAATAAACATAACAACTTGATGTTAATTTCATGATATAAATAAAAACACATATGATGCTGTACAACAAATAATGGGTTTACACTTAAAAAAAAAATAAGTACACTAATCTAAAAATACATATATTGAATATTAATTAAAACAATATTATCAAAGAAAGGTCACACAATTGTTACATAAATCAAATCCTTTGAATAAATGAAATCTAGTTTACTTAAAAATTTACGAAACCAGCAGGTGTCAGTATGACCTTACTAAAACTATTGTAAGTTTAAAATAAAAGAAATGCAAAATAACATAAATTATAACCAATAAGCGGCGTTCTCTTGTAATGCATAACAACATGCAATTTTTATACAACTCGTCAAGATCATAATTAAAAAAAAAAACACTCATAAATTTAAAATCATATAACAAAAAACACCAGAATCCATTACAATTTGCCATCCACAGCAAAACAAAGTGCACAAAAGAATTTACCTTAAATTTTTTACATAAACATCTTCGGTACCTAGAGATGACCTCGACGGCGACGGAAATGTGGTCGGTGTTGATACTACACTAGCTTCTTCCAGCATAACTTAAATTGTGAATCTTCCTTTCCATACATTTGATTGATATTACAACGGTTGGAATTGCGCTAATACTTAAAAGTTCCATAAAACTTCGATTACGCTACTATGTACAAGTACTAACTATCCCTTATAAATTTTAAAATAACGAAAAACGGAAAGCTTTTGTTTACAGCAGTTTGTAATTTGTTTGACGTCGGTAATATACCCAAAAATTACAATTTTAAATAGGAACTTGTTACTTTAATCCGCAAAAAAAAAATACAAATTGCGAAACAGCAGGTCCATAGAACAAGGCTAAGCACTTCATAAAAAACACGAAAACCACTTCTACGTCCAAATATGTCACTGTGACGAACGATATTAACCAAAAAAATAACTTAGGATGTGGTGAGCCAAGATATTATCCCTTTTATTGGAAACAGAGATTATTCTCTCCACGATAACCCGATACAACCCCAAATCTGCGTAACTCCTTCCAAACTCTACTTAACTACCCCTTTTGCGGATATTCCGCTGACCGCAAACAAACAACACGTTAGTCTAGTACTACATTCCTAACGAGTCTGAACGTAATTATTCATTATCCTCCACACTGTTTTTTTAACCACCTCCACCCTAATTTGCACAAAAAACTTAAATACCACTCAGCGCATACACGAAGTCTAACTCGAAAATCAACCGATGGATTGCCTTATCAGCAAGCTTGTTTCTACTCGAAATCTTATTTGAGAAATTTGATAATTAACGAATTGGAATTTTCATTCAAAATAGCCTTTACTGCTATGTACCTAAAGAGAATTTCTTCATGTTAAAACCAAACTCCTATCAACAGAAATGGTGCCTGTCTGGAGGCTAACTAGAACTTTTGCGAAAGATGTACTGGATTTAACCAAATTAAAATACAAAAGTTATTTCTACAAAACTTTCCCTATTTACAAATACACTAATATAAAAAATAACAAGACCATTTATGCTAACAAAAACTATTCTAACAATGCTCTAATTGTCACCTGTGAATGAAATGTGATTCTGAAAATAAAAATTTCTATTCGTAAATATCTACAATCCAAAAAAAGGTAATCAAATAAAAACTCGCAATAATGTACACTCTTTTAACTCTAAATGAAAAAAAAACTGAACAAAAACAACTTAGCCACAGGGTGATCCCTTAAAATTTACCCACAGGGTGACAAATTATACAATTATATTAAATGTTCAAATTGTTTCTAATGGCGAGTCTACATATACTTAAATAAGATTTATAACAATTATTTATCATTTCTTGAGAATACTTTCACTCGCTTGTTTAATTTTTTCTTTTAAGTGGTAGAGATCTCACGTAGAAGATAAAGAAAAAAACAAAATTGTTAGATCTGGTAAATGGGCTGATCAAAAATTGGCCCATTATGTCCGATCTACTTATTTAGGAAAGATTGTTTAAGTAATCTCTAGCAATAGCGTCGTTATGTGGAGTAGCTCCATCTTGCTGATAATATACCATATTTATACAAGTACTCAAAAGCATTTCGTTTAGATAATCCTAAAATGTCTCTAAAACAATTAAGTAGTGTTGACTATTTAGGACTATTTAGGACTAATGAGGACCAATAATTTTTCCACCTGACGCTCCTATCCACACATTAATCCCAAATCTTTCTCGGAAGTTTGTTTCTCAATGGAGGTGATTGTTTATATCTGGCCGTTGGTCAATGTATGTTCCAATTGAACCACTCATTATTTGTGAACCTAGATTCATCAGACTACAATATTTTTTAACTTCTCAATTTTTTCTTATAATCCAATGACAAAATCGTTGCCTTCTTTGGTAACAACGTGGGTATAGATGATGAACCTTTCTTACTTCATTTCTTTTTAAAATTCTCCTTACTAAATCAAAACTCCAAATTCGTTAGAAACTTTCCGAATTGAACATTCACTATTTGTTTTATTTTGGTAATGAATAAATACTAAAAGAGAACAAAGAATAGTTACGAATTTATTTCACAATACCCTGCCTGCCTGTTTTTTTTCTTAATTTACTAATTCCGCTATTGTTCGCAACACTAATAAAACCTTGTGGTGCTTAAGTAAGCTAGATGGAGTGCTTTACGAAACTTCTTTGTAACCTTTCCATGTGTGACTATTGTTTTAAGTCGTCCTCTTCTTCGGACATTTCTTTTACAGTATCTGAAGTCTTCGTCATGGGCATGCAGTTATACATTCCCAAAAAAGAGAATCGTATAGGTCATTCATGTTCCCAACTCTCGTTCAATAAGGCTTGTGCTGATGCAACATATTTCAAAAATAAATCTTATATGCAATCATGCAGAATACGTTGGTGCTAGAAATATCTGCAAAAGTGTCATCATCAAACTCCTTTGGGCAGTCTTAAATCTTGGTCTTTAGCTAAAGCCATTAGTAAAAACCTTGGTACGTCTTCATTTCCCCCAATGAGATCTTTTGACGTATCTGTAGTTTCTGATTCTGTAGACAAAGCCAATGTTGTTGTGGATTTATTTGCATCAAACTCTTATTATCAATGATTCTGAAAAAGATTTTGCCCTGGTCAACTTTTCTTTATGTGCTATGAAACCGATTCATTTTCGGTACAAACTCCTAAAATCGATTATGGGTAGGCTTTATCTCAATAAGGCGACGGTATCCTAGCTATTGTTTTAATGAAATGTTGCCCCGAACTAGTACCAGTCATATCTAACCTCTATTCGATCTCAATGCCTTCTGGGGAATTTCCGTCATCATGGAAGTTAGCAAATATTCAACCTATTCCCAAAAAAGGTAAAAAGGCTAATCCCATGAACTACCGACCAATATGTGACTCAAATTTAGAATAACATATTAGAACAATCCAGTGAAACAATTGTAGTCGCTTTAGATATCTCAAAGGCATTTGACCAAGTTTGGCATAAGTGTTTACTTGCCAAACTCACTTCTGGGTTAAATTATACGTTCATCGACTAGGTTTCTAGTTTTCTTCACAAAAGGCTAGAACGTGTCGTAGTGGATGGCTGTTTTTCAAAAGAGGTGTTAAAGCGGGCGTGCCACAGGGATCAGTTATGGCACCTACACTTTTCCTGCTATAGATAAATGACCTTATTACTTCAACTAATCCGATTCATTGTTTTGCTGATGACATCACTCTTTATTGTAGTTCATCTCAGTTTACTCATAATGGTAATCTACCTTATATGTCTCAAGACATTAAAACTGAAATCGCAAATTCAATCAACAAAGACATTCAATGTGTTCTCGAATGGGGAAGCAATAATCTAATTAAATTTAGTGGTAAAAAAACTCAGTGTTTCCTTGTGCCCGCCTAAAAGGATCGAACAGGTTCTGTTGTAAGTATAAATAGCTCAGATCTTAAGTTTTCAGACCCAATTACTCTGTTGGGAATGACTGTATCTTCAAATCTATCATATTCTGTCAGCTACCAAAACAGCTGCTCGTAAAGTAGGATTTTTGTACAGATCTAAGCAGTACTTTACCTCCCGGCAACTCTTTTTGCTATATAAGGTCCAAATTCGACCTCATCTAGAATATAATTCTCACCTCTGGGTTGGTGTGCCCCAATATGCTCTCGATATCGTAGATCGTATTCAAAAGAGAGCGATTAGGCTTATAAATGACTGGTCCTTAACTTCTGCCATACCATCTGATACCATCTCAGGCTACCTTTGCTAGGAATACTTGGTGTGCTCATTCACATCATAAGTATGCTGTACAAATCTCCACTTGTCGTACCAAACGGGCGCAATCCAGATTCTTCTACACGGCTTCTAAACTCTGGAATAATCTCCGTAGTTCCTGTTTTCCTCTCTTATGATCTAGGTAGCTGTTCATAGGCATTCAATGTTATTGAGGGCTTTAGCACAATAGGCCAAATTCAGCCTGTTCAGGTCTACAATTATAAATAAAAATTATTTTTTAATGCATAATTCTAAAATAATTTGCTGCTAAGTATGAACAACACTCAAATATTATCAAACAGCAGTCATAGCATAGGCCACTACGTTTTTCTTTATTGAATAGCAACATGTTCAATTCATTTAATGAATAAGTTGACATGCAGGTTTTACAAAAGTAAAACGCACTAGAAATTTACCTTTCTGTTAAAAAGAGGCAGTGCGTTGAATTTTACTCAGAATCAAGATTATTATTTGAACAATGATAAATAAATTTGAAAATAGTATAATTTAAGGAAGCAGTTAGAAACGACAAATTACAAACAATCGCAGTGAATGGGGAACTGAACCCCCGTATTTTGGATTAGTGAACAATGCCATATCAGATAAATTTTTACCACTGAGTTCAATTTATCAGTCAATGTTTCTACCTAAATAAGTAATAAACCTTTTGTTGCAGGGTGTCATTAAAAAAGCCAAATTGAGAAAATATCGGACGCGAACAATTCGATAGAGTTCGTGGGATTAAATAATAATTATTGTTATACATTTTATTTTAGTAGGTATAAGCTGTGCATTAGAAACAATGGAGGTGAATTGATAATAGTGTATAATTCAGTTGTTTCTACAAATTTTAAATAACATTTTCACACAACTTTCATTGATGGTGGTTACTTGTTAAACAAAACGTCGTAAAATGGTCAAGTGTGCTACATAGTTGTATTACTTTACAATTTCTGTAAAAAATATTAATACAAAATACAGCTCCGTATTTGAAAAAAAAAGTTCATGATAACCTAAAAGACACGAAACGCCGTAGTGAGAACCTAGCTTATTATTGAGATAGCTAATGTTGAATCAACAAAAATTTTCCTGTAGATTTTCAAAAATAAACTTATTACTGGCAAAAATCGAAAATTGAAATTTTTGGTTTTTTCCTCTTATAACTCTTAAACTGGAAAACATTTAAAGCATATTGTGATACAATTGGATTGGTTCCCTAAAACTGCAACTTTTTCGTCATTT
>JARFJB010001998.1:135000-252500 GCA_036346205.1 Vesta saturnalis
TATGCGTATGCGTATGTTGCTGTGCTCGTTGCGTTGCGTGTGCGTGTGCGTTGCGTTGCGTATGTTGCGTTGCGTTTTGCGTTGTATGCGTTGCGTGTTGTCTGTATGCTATGCGTGTTCGTGTGCGTGTGCGTGTGCGTGTCGTAGTGCGTTGCGTGTTGCGTGTGCGTGTGCGTATGCGTGTTTGCGTATGCGTGTGCGTGTGTCGTATGCGTGTATTGCGTATGCGTGTGCGTTGTGCGTGTGCGTGTGCGTATGCGTGTACGTTGCGTTGCGTTTGCTTGCGTATGCGTGTGCGTTGCGTGTGCGTGTACGTATGCGTATGTGCGTATGCATGTGCATGTGCGTAGTGCGTGTGACGTGTATGCGTATGCGTGTGTTACGTATGCGTATGCGTGTATGCGTGTGCGTGTGCGTATGCGTGTGCGTGATGCGTATGCGTATGCGTATGCATGCGTACGTATGCGTATGCGTATGCGTAGTATGCGTGTGCGTGTGCGTATGCGTCTGTACGTATGCGTGTGCGTGTGCGTGTGCGTGTGCGTATGCGTGTGCGTGTGCGTGTGCGTGTGCGTATGCGTGTGCGTTGCGTATGCGTTGCGTGTGCGTTGCGTGTGCGTGTGCGTGTGCGTGTGCGTGTCGTGTGCGTGTGCGTGTGCGTGTGCGTGTGTCGTGTGCGTGATGCGTGTGCGTGTGCGTTGTGCGTGTGCGTGTGCGTGTGCGTGTGCGTATGCGTGTGCGTGTGCGTGTGCGTATCGTGCGTGTGCGTCGTGCGTTGCGTGTGCGTGTGCGTGTCGTTGCGTGTGCGTGTCTTTTGCGTTCGATTGTGCGTATGCATGTACGTGTGCGTATGTCGTGTGCGATGTGTTACGTTGTGTGTGCGTATGTCGTATGCGTGTTGTCGTATGCGTGTGCGTGTTATGCTGTGATGCGTATGCTGTATGCGTGTGCGTATGCGTTTGCTGTGATTTGCGTGTGCGTGTGCGTAGTGCGTATGCGTGTACGTATGCGTATGCTGTGTGCGTTGCGTGTGCGTGTTTGCGTATGCGTGTACGTATGCGTGTGCGTGTGCGTTGCGTATGCGTATCGTAGCGTATGCGTGATCGTGTGCGTGTGCGTGTGCGTGTGCGATGTGCGTTGCGTATGCGTGTGCGTTATGCGTATGCGTGTGCGTATGCGTATGCGTATGCGTGTCGTTGTGCGTGTGTCGTATGACGTATGCGTGTGCGTATGCGTATGCGTATGCGTGTCGTATGCGTATGCGTATGCGTATGCTGTGCGTATGCGTGTACGTGTGCGTGTGCGTATGCGTGTACGTTGCGTGTGCGTTGCGTATGTATGTGTGTGTTAGTATGCTGTGTGTGCGTATGCGTGTGCGTGTGCGTGTATGCTGTGTGCGTGTGGTGTGTATGTATGCGTATACTATGCGTATATATATATATGTATATATATATAGTATATATGTATATGTAAAATGATATATGTTATTGTTGTAATTTTAATGTTGTAATATGTATAGTTGTATTTGTGTGTGTGTTGTGTGTTGTGTTGTTTTGTTTGGTTTGTTATCGTGTGTGTGTCGTGTGCTGTCTGTGTGTATTGTTTGTGGTTTGTACGTGTGCTGTGCTTGTGTGTCGTGTGCTGTGCGTGTGTCTGTCGTGTTGCGTGTGTTGTTGCTTGCTATGTGTTTTTCGTATATTGTTTTAGTTGCGTGTTTTGCGTGTGCGTGTTGTAATTGCGTGTGCTGTGCGTGTTGTGCGTATGCGTGTGCGTAGTGCGTATGCGTGTGCGTGTGCGTTGCTGGCGTGCGCGTCGCGTGCGCGTGCGCGTGTGCGTGGCGTGTGCGTGTGCGTGTGCGTGTGCGTGGCGTGGCGTGCGTGAGCGTTAGATGCGCGTTGCGCGTGCGTGCGCGTGCGCGTGCGCGTGCGTGCGTGCGCGTTGCGCGTGCGCGTGCGCGTGCGCGTGTTGCGCGTGTGCGCGTGTGCGCGTGTGCGCGTGTGCGCGTGTGCGCGTGTGCGCGTGTGCGCGTGCGCTCGTGCGCTCGTGCGCTCGCGTGCGCTCGCGTGCGCTCGCGTGCTCTGCGCTGTGCGCTCGTGCGCGTGCGCGTGCGCGCGTTGCGTTGCGTGGTGTGTATGTACAAATATTATTGCGGGTCTGACTTATAATAAGCTAGAAAGAAACCCAATAAACATATATGAGTGTAAGAGAGACATAACTTTACCGATGTTGCCACTTATTCATATCTGCATGTAGGCACAAAATATGAACTACCTAAGTCTCCTTCAATCTAGCTTCTAGCTGCAACATCTCTAACCAAACCAAAGCAATTAAGATGATGTTGATAAGTGTTCTTTGAAACTATTAAGTAAATACTCTACACTTGAACATTAAATGATAATACCTCAAACATCGAAGTTCATTGTAATTGCGAATTTATGACATGGTTCAATTACTACTCGTAAGAAGAACCAAGAAGAAACTTACGAGAGCTACAAACAAGAACATTAAGGTTTACATTGGTAGTATAACTTATGTTTAAGGTTTAACTTTAGAATTATAATTCTGATTTAAAAACCAAATATTTTAAAAAATGAACAGAATACACTTTTTTCAAAACTACTTTATAAGATTTTCGAAAAGACCTCCACCTTGCGTAAGGTAGTAAACCAATCTGTGATAAAATTCAGTTCGGGTGTTTTCTAACATTTTTTGGGTGATGCCGTTTAAAGAGTCTGTAATTTTCACACGAAGTTCGTCCAAATTGTTAGCACGTTCATGCCTGTACCCATAAATTTGCTGCGATACGTATCCCCAAACAAGAAAATCGTTCGGTGGGATATCAGGTGAGCGAGGAGGATATTAAATAGTACATTAATAATACGGTTAGGGAACATAGTTTCCAAAAACTGTTGAACTCTTATTGCAGTATGAGCAGGACGGCCATCTTCTTGATATCAAATGTCATCAAAATTTATATTGAGCCGTTGAACAGCTGGAACTATCTGGTTCCTCAAAAGTTCTAAATATTTGTCCGCATTCAAGTTTCCGTTGATAAAAAATGGACCAATTACGGAATTGCTTAAAATTCCTTCCCACACATTAACTTCTTGGGGGTATTGTGTCCGGTAAGGAATACTAATGTGTTTGTTTTCCCTAGAGTAACCAACAGCGACAGACGGGTTGTATGGCCATGTAAGTTGAAAGTACACTCGTCTGTAAACGAAATATTTACAATAAATCTTTCGTTTTCATTAGCCCGATTCGTCATTTCTTCACAAAATTCCATACGCCTTTGATAATCTTCTGGAAAAATTTCTTGTGTAGTTTGCAACTTATAGCAACGGTATTTATTCCATTGCAAGATATTGCAAACTGTTCTTGGTTCAATATTCATTTCTTCAACAATTTTTGTACCATTGCACGGGAAATTAGTTTCTGCTAAACTACACACTGCAATTTCTTGGAGTTCGCGCTCTTCGTTTAAGTTACGATCAGGATGCTCACCATCATTACCATCAATGCTACTGCAATTATTTAAAAATCCACATCCTTCAAATTTACAAACAGTACGCGTAATCGTACTTTCTGGTGGAATTGGCCTGTTTTCAAAGGAAAAAGCAAACCTGCCCATTATTTCTTGTGCAGTGCTTCCTGAATAATACCATTTAATAATCCGTATTTTTTGTTCAGTGGAGTACATGAGAATTCTGTCGGACTTGCAAAAACACTGATTTCCAATTCTCGTTAACAGTAGCATTTAAATATGACATTGATACTAGCCTACTCAGAAGACGCATGTATGGCATCAGTGCTTTTAGTCTGTTATGTATTCTACCTCACTTAGCACGTGAACTTATTGTACTGTCTTTGTTTTACTTATTATAAGTCAGACCTGCGATAATATTTTCCATACATATATATATATATATATATATATATATATATATATATATATATATATATATATATATATATATATATATATAAATAGTGTTTCTGAAATAGGGTTCAATTTCTACTGCATGTAGAACTCATTAAAATAAGACAAAATGTTCATATAAATATGTGTAAACGCACCCTTAAAAAGTTACAGGCCATTGAAAGGGTTCGAATTAAACTGATTTTATCCAGTTATTTCAAAAACGATAAAAGATAAAGAGACGAAATAATGGGAACATACATAACTTTTCAGCCGAGTAACATGAGCTAGGCCATTTTCGTTATTCGAATCATAGGCGTCCTTTTCAGATGAAAAGTATCAAGTCCCTAAAAATTTTGTACGACCTTTTGCAATTTTTTTGACAAATTCATAATTTCATTTCTAAATGCAATTTGGCTAAATAATAGGAACGTTACTGAATTGATTCCGAAGTCAATAACAGTAATTTTATCAAATAATGATAATTTTCAAACTGATTTTACACAAAACCGTTGCCGATATCGACTTACGCAAAGACGACATTTTTACATAAAACTGTCCAAAATTTATGAATTTGTTAAAAAAATTGCAAAAGGTCGCACAAAATTTTTAGACTTGATACTTTCCATCCCTGAAAAGGACGCCTATTTCGAATAACGAAAAATGGCCTGTCATGTTACTCGGCGTGAAAATATTGTTCATAATTTCATCTGTTTATCTTTTATCGTTTTGAATAATTGAATAAAATCAGTTTCATTCGAATCAATGTAACTTAAGTGCGTTACAAATTATTACTAAGATTCTAATGTAAATGAATATTTCAGAAACACCTTATAGGCGACGTAGATATTGGTAAAGCTAAAATGATGGCTGAACTATCCTTCATTAATTATACAGGTAAGTCATTATTATTATTCTGTATTATAAAATTAATGACGTATAGGATAACCTGTCTAATCATCATCATCGTGTTCTTATAATTATATTAATGTACATATTGTATATAAATATTAAAATAATAAAACAATGTATGTTTATAATGTATGAAGTTGTTGTTTATTCCTACAACGAGTTAACATGAAAGGTAAAATACAAAATCATCATAGTTTATTTATTATTATATTGAAAACAATCAAACGTTAGAGGAGGTGGTCCATGATCAGCATCGATTGATTTATTCCAATGCTTCACACATCTTACTTTAGCCCGTAATTGTCTATCCTCCTGATAATAATGAGGCAACTTATTCCATATTGCAGGCAAATTTTCAGCACTTAATTGTAACAATTCATATTTAATTACACGTCGAATATTTTCAATCATCGTCTCAAACTCACAGACTGTACGGTACATCTAAGAAATACCAATAATGAATAAATGATTAAAACAGGTTTGCATACTTACAATATAATTTCCGCATGCATTTCTTATCGCTAGCACAGGTAACAAACAAATGTAATGAACTTCCTATCGGCAACATAGGTAATGTAAGATAGCTTGGGGCATGCAGCTGGGCTTCATTCTCATTTAATGTGACGTCACATTCGCTATAAATGGGGTGGTAACGTAGTTTAATAAGTAGTTTAATTGAAATCAATCGAACGATATGGATGCTGAACAAACGGATATGCCTGATATAGGAAATATATGGGATATTGAGGATAAAAAACCTCGAACATTAAAACTGAGCATCTATTACGTCAAACTCTAAAATCTGACGAACCCGAGAAAGCTATCTATATAGGTTATGGAATAAAAATTAAATTGCGGATTATTGCCGATGAAGAAAAGCGAATCAGAATAAGGAGAGGAAACAATGCAGTATTATTATCCGAGCAAGCAATCAACCTATTCTTTTCGCTTGTGAAGATGATAAATCAGAAGCTGAATTATATGAATGATTATCGTAATTATTTGATTTATGAAGATTTTGTAAATGAAGTAGCAACGAATCTATATAATGAAGTTCTGAGCGATGAAGAAAGTATATTATCTAGAGGCAAACTTTTCTGCCAAATCTTAAATTGTTTTCAACATTAATAGGTCATAGTTATAATGTAAAAGATTATTCATTTTTATATGAAATTGTACACATCTTCCCGCACCAGTTTATAAAAGATGTAGCTTTAACCATTAATAGACCATATTTGTAAAATATATGTAAAAATAAACGTATATTATGTAAATCCAGCATTTTAATAGACTCCACCTAGTGGTACATTTTTAAAAGCAGATTAGAGTTTGATCGCTGCTCCATCTAGTGATATATTAAGTAGATCTAGGTTCCTGCAATTGTTATGGCGGGAAAGCTTGTAATAGGTTTTGGAAGGTTTGCATGCTATACTCTAGACGCCTAGCTTCCGGTATAAAAACAAGTGTGAAAAATAAAACGCAGATTACGTGAAACAGTATTTTATTGCAATGATTCAATATACAACTTTATTCAGCTACATATGGTAATTACATTTTACGTACAATGCTAGTAAATTGTTCATACTCAATTAATACATCGTGCAAAATAACACAGTATGTCGAAGTATCGGCGTCAAAGGCCGAATATGCTTCAACTTCAAATTTCAAGTCAATAACTAACTGCATTATGGATACTCTCGTTTTGACGAGTACAGTTAATTATAAATATCGGTTGACTCTTAAATTGGTCGTAACTAAGCATAGAACCTTCTGGCGAATTATAATATTGATTTCGAAAGATTAAATATTTTTCGTAAGCATCCACGTATTTGTTATTAGCGAAAAGAAGATTTTGGTGCTCATACGGATACCTTCTATTATTAATATTTGCTTTTATATTCAAGATATTTAAGTGTTCGAATTTTGCTGCACTCTCTTTCCTATTATTTCGATTCTTCGTATGGAAAGCAACCAGTAGCCATTGAGGACGTAGAAAGTCAGTACTGTTCTTCACCGCCCAAACCATTGACGTTGATGGGGGTAAGGCCGGATATATGTACAGATCTCCAGCGTGAATTTTTATTAATCTTCTGATAGATAGACAGCTTCATAGCATCATTCGGAATTACATAAGGAAATTTCCACGTAACCTTCGTCAAGTTGATCTTAACATCCGTTTCACCGCTGTAGCAGTCGACATCGGTCTTGGATCGAACCAATAGCAGCTCTTGGCGCATGTTGACTATAGGCTTCGTACAACTCTCCGCAAATCCCAACACTTGCTTGAGGCGGTATGGAAGCGCAAAGGCGGTCTTGGTGCTGTTTAACAGTTGAAGAGGCTTGTTTTGCGGACTCCATCCTGCATGCGATAGACAAGTATTTAGATCTGCAGTATATGTGCAATATCCTTTAATGGCGTTGTTAAAACTAGGTAAACGTACAATTTCAATCACTTGGTCGCCTAATATGAATCGAATCTCACCGAAGAGGAAGAGAGGTGTATTATTCGTGAGATTATACGCTGTATTTACTTCATCAGGGGTTAAAGTACCTTCTAAATATATAACACTACCGTAAGTAGCTGTAATGGAGCGGCTTTTTGCACAACCAGATTAATCTCATCAGAGTTGCCGTATGCACTTGTTGTGTACGGATGATAAGTTCGACGATCGCGTTCCACGATCATATCTTCGTACCTTACCCCTGTGAATAAACTTTTCAGCGCTTCTTCCACATCGTCTTAATACTTTATAGCCGAGATATTGCAGAAACTGAACGTCGTCTTCGGTTAACGATGATCTCTCGTATGCAGGTAGAGATCTACTGCCGAAAATCTTAAGACCCATACTTCTTCAGTTCCAATCTAATAGTTAGTTTCTCGTTACCAAAGTCCACTAAGTGACCCTCTTGATCAACCAATTTCAAGGTTATGTTATCTGTACGTCGCATAACCACAGGTAAATAAATAACTGTAGCCGACTTCTTGATTAATTTATAACCTGGTTCAACGTGTACGTCAAACTCGAAGATTGTGTTCGACTGCTCACTGTTCCTGTATGCGCCTTCGGTTAAATTACACTCTACATGTATATTTTTAGCGTGAATTATTTTAACATCCAAATCAGATTCGTGGGTGTGGCCTGCTCTGTAAACGTTAAATGAGAAGCCGAGCATGCGCCCAATAGAATCCTCCTTTCTCAAGTCTACGTTATGTATAGATTTAAATTCGCACTTTAGCGTATTATTGTTTGCTCTTAATATAAAGTCGATCGTGTTATGCGGGTTAATCTTACGGTGTAGCAATTTTTTGATTTCCACAATTTCATATACACCACTCGGAATCGTAGTCTCTTTATGCTCGCCAGTTTTCGTAATATAGTAAAACCTGTTGTTACCCTCATGAATATTTCGTAAAATCCTAACAATCCTAATCCATACTTATCGATTGGCGGAAAATATGTTGCACTGAGCCCGTTTCCCTCACCCGTCAATGTGAACGTCTGAGACATGACTATAAATAAACAAATAATATTTCAAGCTATTTATTATACAGAAAATTTAGACATACATGTCCACATATAAATGTATTATAATTTTGTTTATTGACATAATTATATCTAATTTTACAATCTCTTAAAGATCTAATTATTTAAAGTGGTGGGTCTAAATCTCCGAAGCTATCATAGTAGAGGACATCATGACCTCATTTCTTGAAAGCCATCCAAATCGTCAAGATTCACGATAGCACACTCATTAAGGTACGGTTTATGGGGTAAAGCATCACGAATAAATACGCCTCTAAAGAATGGCACATCTTTAGCATACTTATTCAGATCGGAATCGGTTAATGCTCTCCGAGGCAAATTTATGTGTTTTTGGGATATAGTTTCAAGTCTAAAGCACGTCTCTTCTTATGAGGGTGCAAATAAAGTCCTTTGCCACTCCTTAGAGCTACCGCCTCCATTGTTTGGTTATGGAGTTGAGCCTCCTCCAATTTATTCTTCGCCGCTGAAGCATTGTTGACGGCTTTAGCTATACCGCTAGCACCACCTGCGAGAGCATCTTCAGCTGAGAGATCGGCGAATAGAGGTATTAACAGCCTTCTTAGCAACTGATCGACTGACATCAATAGGTTTCTTCAGATTACGATCTTTGAGCAGACGTTTGACAGATTATCGAATAGGTTTCTAAACTCCACCTCTAAACTCCTTCTTAGCTCCCATACCTAACGTGGTTTTAAGCTTCATGGCGTTCGCTACGCCAAAGGCTGCTGCTTTCTCACCAAAACTTGAATCCTTCGAGCGTACACGATTCACATCTTGATCTCGAAGCACCCTATCTGCTTGATGACGGCTTGTTAAATCGTTAGAATTATTATAGGCGATATCGTGTTGTTTGCAAGCTTCGTCTAGAGGAATCATACCTGGATTGCCGCGAGCTAAATGTTTCTGTAGCTTGGTTCCTGGTCCGAAATATCGATAACCCGGAATATGTAGCTCAACGGTTAATTTGTTTATTAAGGTGTTTAATACTCCACTCCCGAGCGGTATGTGCACTGGTCAGTATACTGTCAGCAACTGAATGATGCAGTTTACGAAACAGCTTCAAGAACTACCTGTTGATTGTTTGCTATTTCCTGAAATCCGAAGTTGCAGGGAAGCATGGTCGTCTCTTTCCCACATCAATAAGAGCAATTATTTGCGGACCTTCCGGGTGCGGGAAGGCTAACGTGACGGTTAGCTTATTAGAGGCACCGCGTGGCTTAAAATTCGAAAATGTACACGTTTACCCTAAGTTGCTCGAGCAACCAAAGTATAAATACTTAGAGCATGTACTTAAGCCGATCAGAGGTATTAGGTATAATGCATTCAACGATAAGGCAGATGTGCTCATGCCGGAAGAGATCGCTGAAAATTCTATAATGATCTTCGACGACATCTCGTGTCTCAATCAAGACATAATTCGCGATTATTTCAGCAGAGGGCGACACTCAGGCGTGGACTCTTTCTATCTCTGTCAAACATATTCGAGGATACATAAGCAATTGATTCGCGATAATGTGAATATGGTTGTGTTATTTAATCAAGATTGCTAAAATTTGAAGCATGTATACGATGAGCATGTAGGTACAGATATGACCTTCGATCAATTTAAATCAATGTGCGCGCAATGTTGGCAGATTAAATACGATTTGGCTGGCATTGTAAAACACTTTGATTACGGCAGATACAGAAGTAGATTTGATTGCTATATCACCTGCTTATAATACTTATTCAGACGCAATCGCTCACAATGGATGTTCGAGATAAGGTGGTTAAGAGGAAGTTAACGCAGACTTGTAATGCAATAAAACGCAAGCTGGAATTATTGAGGAGAGGTGAAATTGAAACATATAATTTAGCGGAAACTGCACATAAACCTATAGTGGATCCTTTGAAGCAAATTGCTAACGCGGAAATTAAAGTAGAACCGGTGAAATCGGAGTTCAAATAAGTACCTGCCGCATCGTCAACACCTGCCCCGCTCAAGTTTAAACCTCCGGTTACACCTTCATTCGTTAAAAGCTGTATAAAACCAGCACTTACTACGTTTGGACCCCTCCATCATTCGTAGAAGCGGACGTTACTGCTGAAACAGATCCTGTTGAAGAGGAGGAAGAGCACAAGGAGCCAACTAATTTAACGCGATTACTCGATGACGCAGGCATTGTCGCTGAATTCTTAGAGCAACATAATCCTTTACCTCGTCACTATGTATAAGCACTGATCCGCGGGAACCAAGAACAAATTGATAATAGATACGGTCTTCGTTATGATGCAAACTTAGATAAATGGGCTATCGGATATTCTCCGGCTAATTGTAAAGGATGAGGTATATGAAGGCACTCCCGGACTATACGAGCTGCTTATGTTGAAAGAGCTGAAGAAGTTTACGTTGAGGGATGAGACAGCCTACGTTGATATTCTAGCTAAAACTAACGCATATAGGAAGAATCACGACCCTCACGGAGCAATTATGGGCACCAAGTTGTCTAAATACCGTAAGATTATTAAGCCGCAGATCAGCACGAAACGTTTCGGTCGCGGAATCATGAAGAATTTGTCGAATAGAGTGAAGGAGTATGTATACTGGAATACTCCTCGCGAACTTGTTGAACGGCTCAGACTTTTGCATGCATCGAAAGCAGCAGGTCATACTGGTCATGATAACGAAATCATTAGCATTGAAGAACAGCTTCGAAAAGAAGATATAATTGCACAGTAATGCCCAACGATAAGTTTGGCAGACATTCGTATTCGCATTTAAAACATGCAGCCGCAATTATAAAATTAACCGGGGATGATAATTACTATATTCAAGGTAGAAGAGTCTGCAACGTTATCGATCGAATACTAGATGCGGATGTAGCCACCAAAAAATATGTTGATAAGTGTAAGGAAGTTTTAAAGAGTGATATTGATTTATCGATTGCAAAATTATTATTTGAGCACGATCGTAAACTTGAGGAGAAAATTAATCGTATATATGGCGGTACAAGTATCCTCAGCTGGGATATTTATAACATTGAGAATAAGTTACACTAGTAGTAATGTTTTTAAAGTTGGCGGTTGTCGAAGAATTGCATAAGCCTGCGCGGAATAATTTCGTGAGGAAACGAACCATCGTCGAGCATCGGGATGATATCTGGCAGAGCCGAATTTATTCCGTATGATAAAGAGAACCGCAGACAAGTATATTCTAATAGTGATAGACTGCTATTCTAAATATCTATGGACACGCCCTCTAAAGTTGAAGAATGCAGACGAAGTTTGTCGAGCGATGTTTTCTATTTTGAAGGAGGGTAGAGCTCCGGAAAACTTGCAATCGGATCAGGGACGTGAAATCTATAATAAACATTTTGAAGGGTTGATGAAGAGTTATGCAATACATCATTACTCAACTTATAGTGTTAAAAAGGCTGCCATTGTTGCAAGGGTTATAAGAACGTTGAAAAATGCGTTCTACAGACGATTAAGCTTTAGAGGTAAATACAAGTGGCTAAATGTGTTTCAGGAAGTTACACCTGAATATAATAACAAAGTGCATTCCATGATTAGAATGAAGCCTAAAGATGTAACTGCATCAACATATTTACCTATGTTTCATAATATTAAGGTAATGGGGACAGCAAAATTTAAAGTTGGTGAATACGTTCGGATTTCTAAATATAAATCAATATTTGCAAAGGGCTACACTCCTAATTTTTCCACCGAACTGTTTAAGATTGCTAAGGTGAAGGTTGGTAATCCAATTACATATTTACTGGAAGATTTCCAAGCTAAACCGATACTAGGTCAATTTTACGCTGAAGAACTACAGAAAGCAGATCATCCGGATATATTTCTCGTGAGAAGGTGTTACGGCGTAAGGGGAACCAGTTATATGTTCGATGACTTGGTATGGACAACACACATGATTCATGGATGAATGAAACAGATTTTGCATAACATGTATATATTTTCGTACAATAAATAATTTGTCATATAACATAATAAAATACTTATCTTTTTTGGGAATTGTTCAAGATGTAGTAAACAATTTTGCCAAATTTGAAAAATTCAAACACAAACATGTTTGTGTTTGAATTTTCAAATTGACAAATATTTACTATCTTCTTCTAAACATGTTGTGTTTGAATTTTCAAATTTGACAAAATTGTTTACTACATCTTTAACAATTTTATCAAACATTACTGACGAAGATAACTGTAAGTGTTATCGAAACGTTTGGATTGTATAATTTAAAGTACACCATTAAAAAAAATCCCAAAAAAGATAAGTATTTTATTATGAGTGTTAATGGTGAAAGTTTACATTTTCATATGTCATATAACATGTATATTTTCATACATCTTCTGATATAATAATAATTTCTTAGTCTATAACATAATAATAATAAATAATAACAATAACATAATAATAACGATAATGATGTTATAGTAATAAATAATTTCTTAGTCTACCTTAGCCTATAACATAATAATAATAACAATAATATAATTTTCTTAACATGTAACATAATAATAACGATTATGATGATGATGATAATAGCTAATAATACTAAAAAATAATTTCTTAATCTAAAATGTAATAATAATAGCTAATGTCTTAACCTAAATCTATAGTAGTGGGGATATTGCAATGTCCCCAAGGCAGTGTTTCGCTCTTAACAATCGATAAGAGGTATTTGCTGCCTAATGGTACATTAGGCAGCAAATACCTCTTATCGATTGTTAAGAGCGACTTTACGCTGTTCTATACTATATACGTGGTGGCTTTTCGATATGTTACTGCTATGAGAGACGCTTGTAATATCCCCGCTTCTTAGTCATTTTAAATAATCGTTAAAACTAATCTTATCTCTTACAACATAATCCCTAACACCTTTCAACTTCCTTACATCATAATCCTTAAGTCTAAACCTATACATTTTAGATGCCAAAGCCACCCATTCAGTAATTATTCTTCCACTCATTTCATCTTTCATCAGGCCAATTACTTTACCATTGCATCTTGCAATGTTGTAGGGGCTGTCTGCAGGAAACTCAGGGGTGTCGAAACGCGAAATGTTGTTGCTTATAAGATGGTATGCAACCTCGCATTTCATCTAGTACACCAGGCTATCGGTACCCATATATAATAATTTTATGCAATCATCATTGAACTGACGTTGCATGAAATTATAATGAAAATTCGTACATTAATGTTTTTAGAAATGTCTAAAATAGCCATTCCCTCATATTGTGGCTTATTAATGTAGATTTCCACCTTAGATAACTCGATAGCCAACAATTCCTCATCAAATATTCCTCTGCTGTGGAAATTCGGCTGAGACATGTAATAATTGGCTCCATACCTACCGCTCCATCTGGTGACAGGTTTGACAATTCTATAATTTCTAACATTTTCCATGGTTTTGCCAAAATTTGCGTTATTTAACAGTTTGTATAAGTTTTTCTCGAAAGAGTTAATGGATTCTGCTCGCAACCTTGTATTCAAGTCTATATATGGTTTGATCCAACGTGATTGGTTGAAGCTAATCGCGTCATGAGCTTTCTCAAGCACAAGGCCTACTTGAAAGCATTGCTTCAAATTGCGGTAATGAATGGCATACTTAGTCTTAGAATGCAGTGTTGCGAACAGTTTCCTATTTTTACCACCAGATGGAGTACCGTGTTCAACGCAGAATGGAATGTATTTATGGCGATCGTGTAAATTTTCCGGATATAATAGATCCACCTCTATAATTAATCCTTTGCATGCATGATCTGGTAAATTCAAAATTGATTCGGAGGTGAGTAAATTTAATTGCCCCTCGCTAAGCCACTTGAAATCATCCCGCGGCAAACATTGACTTTGAGCCCATCCATATAAATTAACCATATCTGTGTAGAGAATATAAGAGGTTGGTTTACTGGGATCGTATTCATCCATATACTTATTCGCCTTGCTGTACTTAGTACAACATTGCATTATCCCTCCTCTTATACCCTTTTCCACGAACAATAACATATCAACATCCGTGAGCAGCTCCAATCTAACTTTAATGTAAAAGAGTGCCGAATCTAACTTGTGCGTTATTATGCACTTATTTCTGAAATTTGTGAATACGTCAGCAAGTGGAAGCATATCACATGTCAGATAAACATCGCTATATTGACCAAATTTTGAATTTGAAACTTTTGTCAAACGTTCTGAGCATGCGCATAATCGTTATCTGTGATATGTGATTGCCTCAGCTTGCTGTAACATTTATCCTTATCAGGAAGACAAGTTTCGTTAAATTTAGCCCACTTATCTACATGCTTATATGGATTGACCCCTTTTTTAGTTAGTAACTGCAGTTGCTCATCATTCAAATGACTTAGCGCGCTGCGTAAAATTTTGAAATCGTTAAATGGTAGATAGGAGGATAATTTATTTAGGGACTCGTTCATGAAGCGGTATGAATGATATGTAGCGTTTTTTAGTTTTAGGTAATATTGAAATGTGACCGGGGATGGCTTGGGAAATATCTTTCAACAGGAAGTGTGTGTCACAACCGGAAAAATTGTGGAAAAAAACTGTTATTATATTTGGGGTCTTATACCGTATGTTGCATGCTTGATGAGCACTACCTCTAAATTGACCGGTGAAGTGGCAATGATCTCTTACTTTAATATCATGATCTAAAATGGGATGTTCCCAAATATGACAATGGGTGGATGCACTATATTGCAACATTTGCATGTCGCTTAACGTTTCCATAGGTATAGGAATTTCAAAATAATGCTGTAGACTACTGGAAATATCTAGAAGCTCGTTGCTAAACCAATTAATACACTGCTCACTCCGCAACCGAAACTTTGATAAGGAATCGTTAAACGTGCAGTGTAGATAATATGCGATGCTGCATACGTTATGTTCCTTATACTTAATGGTTTCCACGTTTCGCCATCTTTGAAATCCTGTGCTAAACATTCCAAGTCGCAATATAAAATAAATGGCACAGTCTGCTTAAACTTATAATTCTTAAAGTACACATTCGAACTTGACTTTGTCATCTATATCCTACATTTATTAACTAACTTACAGTCCAACTCGTGATTACTTAGCTTAATTTGAGAACTAGAAGAGTGGAGGCATCTATCGCATAGATATAATTTACCTTTCTTTTTCTACTAATCCTGATAAATTGTCGATCCAGCAGAAATAAAATTTAACGACTTCATCATCATCCCTAGTTGTTCCAAGTCTCGAAACGTCATCATCTATTTCGATTTCAATTTCATAATTCTGCCGGATCATTAATAAATTAACTGCTTCTTATCATTACGTAAATAGACAGGTACTGCGTTATATTTAGCTGCATCTTTTCAAATAAGGACATACACGTTTATGGATAAATCAGGATTCTGTTTTACAAATTGAGGGATTTAGTTTAATGTCATGGGAAACTGGATATCTTCAAAATTTAGGATTTCGGCGTAATAGGGATAGGATGATACATTATCAGAGTTATTAGGAGCGGGAAGGAGAGCTGATGCTAAAGCCCACCCGAAACAGGCTTCATCATTGTTTTTTACGTTAATGACACACTTGTTATTTTTTATTTGAGGGGGTAAAGGAGTAAAGGTCGATGCTCTTATTAGAGCTATGCTGTTTACGTTTACAGTTAAAGAAATAATGTTTCATAGAGCCCAACCGATATCCTGTTCTTCAAATTAAAGCAATCACTCCATCAAGTAATATACTACATGATTATTAAATAGTTTTTTTCAAATTTTCGTTTTCTATATTGGCTCTTAAAATATTAAAATTTTTGGTTGTAAAACTAAATTCCCTATACATTAAATTATCATTATCATCATTTTAAGATGGTTTAACGAATTCTGCAGATAATTCTAAATTCACTTTTAAAATGTTATTATAAATGCTAAAAATTTCCCTAACACTAACTGCAAATAACTTAATACTATCATTAAAAAAATGTCCCTAATGTCCTATGCTCTAAATTAATTATAATACCAGTGCTCACCCTGAATTTAAAGGCTGTAGTCAGATCCCTCCACTAGATTACTAATATTATTATAGCATTATTTATAAAAATAATGCTTTTAGTAAAACCAATGAAACATACCTGAAAATATCCGTTGAATGAACTGCAGCAGATACATAGCAAGTAAAAGTATAAAAATAATAATAATAATGGTTAGGAAAGCTGAAACTTATTAATACTCCTAATTAATTTTTTTTTTTAAATGTAATATTGAAACTCACCTGATGAAAGTGTGATAACAACTGATAAAGAGCCTGTTACATTGCTCTTACATACGTCACACACCGGGTGTTGCAGGCTGTACATGTGGATATAAAAATGTTATCTGCTGTAATTGTTTATTGCGTATAGAGTGTTAAATTATTAATATAAAGTTTTAGTAGCGCTAATAACAAAACGGACATGACTGAGGTTTCTACAGCGATAAATATCTATTTTTCTTGTTCTGTGATAACATTATTTTCATACATTGTAATATCTGTTAATATTGGAATAAATCAATTCTTTAGGATTTTATTACACAAAATGCGTATTTATTAGCTTTACTAATAGTTTGAGGAAGATATGCCTATGGTTTCTAGATAGCAAGCAAATACCTGTTTGCTCCTTTGTTCATGCATTATTACACATATATAAATTATTCAGGATGTTAGTTGTAGATAAACCTTATATAATATTTTTCAATGTAAATTGAATGTTTATTTAATGCTGTGGTATTAATTATTTTAGAATATAATGCAATTACATACAGCATCATTTGATAACGATTGCTAGATTTAACTGATTGTTGATATTAGCTTTAATATATTTAATTAACATATATTAAATATTTATCAGTGAATGCATTATTTTAGAGGCGCGTATACTGTTTTCCTTGTTACTCCGAATGCGGCCTCACTCTATCATCAACCATAATTGAACAGCTACTCATTCGTTCTCGTGGCGTCATTTTATATCAATTACTCAGGATGTTATTTCTAAATAAACTTTATATTGAAATTTAATGTATATTTAAAATTGAAAATCATGTTTTATTACTTTAAAATACTGTAACTAGTATTTTAATTTTAAAAATGTGTACAAATGCAAAAGTCAAAAATGTAATTACATTATTATTATTATCAAATGCAGTAATTGGAGCATTTACAGGATGTCATTAAATGATAGAGTGTATATTTATTATTAGATTCATGCTATTACATTAATTAAAGCATATGATAATTTCTAGATTTAGCTGATTGCTGTACTTTGTTCTATAATGAAGTAAAAAATTGTATTACATGTTTATTAACAAATGCAGTGATTACGTAACATTGCAAATAGTTTTAATTCATAACATCAAAGTCTTTTTATAATTTATTACTTTATTAGTATCACACATATATCAACAACATTATTTTCTATTTATTACTAAATGCAATAATTAACTTTCAATATAATTTTTGTATTTACAAATACATAACGTAAAAGTCTTTTTTCTAATTTATAAATAACGTTATTATTTTCGGCTATTTTGTTACTTTAAAAGCAATAATAAAACTGTATTTTAATTGTAAATTGTAATTACATTTTTGGTGTTATACGCACCGGGTATTAATTACTGCAACCAAATGAAAAGCTAATCATTCTATCACTGACGTCAGCTTAAATATTTACGCTTATATCACACTTTTTACGTTTCATATATTAAACCCTGTTAGTGCAGTTGGTTATATGCATTGATTCATAACTTGACTTGCTCGAGTTCGAATCCCGGTGCAAACAATTTTTCAGGCTTTATCTTACAACCGGAAGTTCCTCTTCAACAGCGACAAACAAGATGTCTGCAAGGCTCCGCAGATTGCGGATTCCAACATGGCGGCCACGTCTCTCATTGGACAGCTACTGGGCCAACCCCCTTCCTGAACTCAACAGGGGACGGGGTCCACCCTAGCATCCCATTGGCTTGACGTCATTGTTCCTTGTGCTTAACTTTTTCGATTTTTGCAATACGTGTAGAGTGATGAGGTGACCATATTTAAGAGCAGCGTTCTAAAGTGGTACGAACGAATGAAAAGTATATAGTTTTTAAAATAAGATGATTTTGAAAATGTTTTGGGCAGCGAAATAGAAATCCCAGTTGTTCCAATGCTTTGTTACATATCCAATTTATATGCTCACTAAAAGAGAGGTCAAACGAAAAAATAACTCCCTAGTCAATAACTGTATCCTTAGTTTCAGCAATAATGTGGTTAATAGTATAATTAAAACGGATTGGTTATTTAATACAATATAATGTAATTCTAAAACATTTAGATAGGTTTAGTTCCAGCTCATTCATTGAACACCAAGAGCATAACGTATTTATATCGGTCTGCAGTTTAACACAATCCTGTTCAGATTTTATGTATTTAAATATTTTAATATCATCGGCAAATAACAGAAATTTTGAATGCTTAAATATTAGCTTAACACCATTGATATATAATAGAAAAAGTAATGGTGCTAAATGCGCACCTTGAGGAACCCCTGATGTTACACAGATAGGGACAGAGAAAAAATTATGATATTTCACTATTTGAGTACGACCAGTAAGGTAAGAGTTTAACCATGATATCAATGGTTCACACAGACCTAGCTGACTTAATTTTATGATGAGCATTTTATGATTTACTCTGTCAAATGCTTTTGTAAAATCTGTATAAATTGAGTCAAGCTGTATATTACCTTCCAAGCATCGAGCAATGTGATTCTGATATGTTAAGAGATTAGTATTGGTAGAGCGATTTGGAGGAAACCATGCTGCTCATCGATTATAAAATAACGAAGAGAACGAAACAGTTCGTTTATGACAATACTCTCAAACAGCTTGGGAATTACCAACATGATAGAAATTGCGCGATAGTTTGTTATATCAGCCTTATCTTTAGCCTTGAAAATTGGAGTGATATAGCTAAGTTTCCAACGTTCAGTAAGAGATTTGGCGAACAGAATATGAAGAGCGTATGATAAAATAAAATGGGATTTTTATCAAAAACTGCGAAACACCGTCACTTCCTAAAGTTGAACTATGCTTAAGGTTATTTATTTTGGATAAGGATGAATGCAGTGTAATGTCTACACTGCTAATACTTATATTACTATTGGAACAATCTATGTTACTTTCACAACTAAGGGTGTCGATTAAATAGACAGTACTAAATTGCAAACAAATTTACAATATCTTGCCCATTATGAGCTTTATAAGTACCTAAACATATACTAGATGGCAGATCGTTTTCAGATTTTTGTTTTTTTTTACAAATAACCAAAAAAGTTTGGGATTAGACTTGACTTTATTTTCCAAACCAGTAATATACGAATCATAATTTAATTTAAATAGTATTTTACATTGACTTCTTCAGTTAGTAAATTCATGGTAGAAATGTAGATCATTAGTTGCTTTAAAAGTTCTATGAGCAATTGTTTTTAAATGTATGAGATTTTTCAGGTCTCTAGAGAACCATGGGGGAAATCTTGAGTTATTACTAATTTTTCTGGATAGAAGCAGAAGGGCTCAATAAGAAATTCTAAAAAAACGACACTTTTTATGGGCCACCCTAATGTTACATCTTTGCAAATTGGTCAATATATTCATTAGTTAACTTTCTTTTGTTTATTTGTTTAAGTTAAGATAAAATTTTAGTGCTAACTTGTGTGAAACTACCTAACGAGTTACACCTTTTAAGAATTAATTCATCTTTGGATGTTTTGGTTTAAATATTGAGCAGTAGTTGCTCATTGGGCCGGATCGATTACAAAATTTAGTTATTCAGAATTCGTTTACAGTCAATAAAATGCAGAATACTGAGAACAAGAAATTTTATTAAGTAGAAATTCCAGATTTGAATTATTACAATTCATTCAAATTGGCGAATGTTTTAATACGATTTTAAAGAGAAAGTTTTCAGAAAATGTCTATATGATTGTTACATTTAAAATTTTTCAGAAACAAACTAATGTGGCTATTTAAAAATTATTAAACCAACTTTTTATGCCGATTTTTCTCAATTGGGTAATATTTATTTAGTTCAGAATTTTATGCCAGTTAGAAATATTAATTTTTACGAGGGCTACTTAGAAAGTAACCAAATAACGTTTTATAACTTGAATTTTTCGCGTGTACAGGGTGTGATCAATAAGTGTATGATGATATGTATACTTCAAAATTTTACTAAGTTTTTGGATAAATTTCTTTTCAAGTGTGAGTTGTGTATGATTTTACTGAGTCGGCTACAATCGTATCTTCCACAGTCAGGTAGGATTAACTTAACACCCTGCCTAAGACTATTTATTTTATAAAAAATTAAGATTGTGGTGGCGCCTAGAGACAATTTTTCCTGAATGTAGTGTTGTTAGTAGTAAATTATGGTAAATGTAAAGTGTTTGAAACTACCTTTCAACAATCTTACACGTTATATCGACCCCACCCATTTCCACTGTAGCTGGCTTGGCAACCCTCTTACTTCGGTAGACCTGCACGAGACCTAATGCTGTTTAGTCGTGCAACAAAGTACATATTTTAGTTTCAGACCTGAAATTTTAATTGCATGTACACTACGTTTCAAATTAAATGCACCACTTAGAAATAATAATGTTATGATTTTGAAATTTTGGCAAAACAATGTTTCAGTATCATATAGAAACAATGTTTCAGTATCATATAGAAAACGATGGAGGTTTCAATGAAGAAGAATAAGTCATGTACTTTGCACCACTGTTAACATCAATTATCAGCAATTTTTAGTTATACATTTTAAGAAATCTTGTAACATCCAAAATTCATTTGTGCATAACTCTGTTAATTGCTGTACAATTATCTATTTTAACTTCTTGTCGATATGTACTAAACGCACAATTCGTACACTCAGTGTTGAAAAACATTGCAGCAATTTACGTCTTCAGTTGTGTAATTTAACAAAAATCCGGTTAATGTTAATAATTTTTACCAAAAGTAAATAGGTATGACATCTGTCGGCGTCTAGCCAAACTCTGCACTATGCAATGGTTGTAAATACCAATACTTTAAATTAGTTTACGAAATTCTCGTAAGAGGGCGATGTTTAATGTATCAAATAGAAAATGGGAAAATCGTTTATTGAATATACATCTAATAGATCACAAATTCGATTTTGATAAACACTTTTTTCACTTTCTTCTCCGCCATATTGGAGACGAAAATTCTGTGATTTATTTACACTTTCTCTAATAAACGAAATTGTTTTGGATACTAGTAAAAGATTTCAAAACAATAGCAATTCCTACCAAAATTTCTATTCCTATTGATCGCAAGCTTTTCGGATTTTAAACAAAATTTAATCGTGACCAATAAGGGGTAAGAATTACAGTTCTTCTCATTTGGTCCTAATTTAAAGTCTTCCTTCTTAGGGAGCGGAACCCATACAATCTACAAGTATAAAGCTTTAGCTTCGAACCTAGCAGGCTCGTTTTCACATTTATCGTACGCCTTACCACTTAGTGGTAAGCTCGTAAACCTCTCTTATCTCAGTTCTCACCTACCCTTCCTTTTTTTAGCAATTATCAATCGACTTGGGGAGTAGAAGGAAAAATTATTCTTCTTACGAACCTACTATTCTTCATGTGTAATATTACGGTAACTTAAATGGGAAGTTGAATTGGCTACTCTAGAACAAAACCATTGGATATATCATACTGGGAGTGCTGCACCTGCTTTGGTTGCGACCCCATCGTTAGAGTAAGAACTCTGGCCCATCCAATAAGGTCAGAGAGTTTATCTGTATTATTTTGTTTACTACTTCCATTACTGTATATGAATTAAAGTATAGAATTTTGTTAGGGTTAACGCCCGTATAAATGCTCACCTTAACTAAATGGTATCTACAAATATGATCAATAACCTCTAGTTAACAGCTGTTGCTATGGTTGATTTAATATCGTACTACCTTCTTAAGCCTATACTCTGCCATTAAGCAAGTTTCATTATCTGATTGAGGTGATATTTACAGCCCTACTTATTAATTGGTTTATGTACTGGGCTTTACACTACCGTTTGTTTTTAATGTAAATGCTAACTGCGCAACAGACGAGTTTCATTGTTTTAAGTATGCGCGTCACGAGAATTTAGGAAAATGGAAGTGGCTACATGGTATCATTGACGTTAAATTATTACTTTCACTGTATAAAATTGAATATTTCTTTTCCCATAAAAGATTTTTTTTTAATCAAATTAGGTTGCGAGGAAGATTTAGTGACTCAATTATTTATTTATGGTTCCTTTCTTTCTAAATATTTGGTTACTGAATTTGTTTTCTCAGAAATAAATAACGCGGGTCAACTGAATCGCTCCTCTTTTCTTTATTGTCACCGCTTTAAATGAGCGGTTAATTAATTAAACAATAATGTGTTTTCTGTAAACTGCAATAAGAATTACTTATCTATATGATAATTTCAGGGAATAATTATACTATTTGTGTAAGCTGCAGGAAGTGTTAGTCACTATTCTGTTCCATTTTTTTTTTTTGGTGGGTTATCTAAAACGCTTGTGGTAGCGAGAATGTATATTTTCTTTCAGTGCACACAATAAAAGGTCTTTCATTAAGCAAAGGAAACGTTTCCAGTTAATTATTTAAAATTTACTCTAGAATTAATTGGTTTTGGGTTGCGTATAGTTACCCAGCAACTTGCTAAAGTACTATAAACATTGGTTTTTATTTATTTGGTATATGGGTTAACTTTGGGGTTATTTTGAATCGTAATAATATTACTTCGGCTCTTAGTAGCATTTATAAAATTGAAATGTTAATCTATTTTTGTTTGTTATGTGAGAAAAATTTCGACACAGTTTTGCAAAAGTAATCAAAGATTACTATTAAATTTACATTTACTCCACAACTGTAGTTGTTTTGTTTGGTGTTGTTTTCTTCCCCCCTTTTTCCTATAGTTCCTTACTCATCCACTGCACCACCGTGTATTCAGGAGTCGGGATAACGGTGTGGGCTGCCGTTAGGGGGCGATTCCTGGCGTCCAAAATTACTTTAAACTTTTATTCCCCCTGCGCACGATCCGTTCTGAACAAAACGGTCGTTTAAATAGCTACGGTTGAGTAGTGAACTCTCTCTGTGTCGATCCTTTAATAATAGACACCCACGCATTCAGTGCATTCGGCCAACTGAGCCCCGGAATTCTTTAATTTGTTGTCTCTGCCTTATTGGCACGTAACAATCTAGTCGCTTAGTGTCAATTTTTGTTGTTTAACTGACAAATTTATTCTGAAAAAATGTTCCCAGTAAGACAACGACGAAACTTTGCCTACGTTTCAGAATTTGACAGGGGTAGAATTATCAGCATGAACGAAGCAGGTTTGTCGTTTCGAGAAATCGGCAGAAGACTTAATCGAGACCACACCACGGTGGCCCGCATTTGGTCTTCTTGGTCTGAAGAAGGCGTTCAACGACCTCGTCTCAGTGGAAGACCACCACGCAGTACCAAGGGGTTGGTTTCAGTCAACAAGGTCTGTTGCGGTGAACTGAACAGGAGCTGTTGGTCGTCACCTATCAATGTCAACAATCTACAGGAGAATTAAGCCTTTTGGCTTACATTCGTATCATCCGTACCGACGACCCCAGTTAACTCAAGAGCATAAGACTGCTAGATTGGCATGGTGTCAAGAGCGGCGGGACTGGGACCTTCAATGGAATAACATCGTCTTCAGCGACGAATCGCGTTTTTGTTTGTGGCGAAACGATGGTCGTCATAAGTTTCGGCGCTTTCGAGAAGAACGTCGAAATTTAGAGTTTGTTGAAAGACGACCCACAGGCTTCACACCTGGAGTCATGGTTTTGGGGCGCCATACGTGTTGGTGGAAGTACTCCTCTTGTGTTCATTCTAGGCACATTAAGTGCTCAGCGTTACATTGATTATGTTTTGGAGCCAGTGGTAGTACCGTTAATACAGACGTTGCCAAATGGTATTTTGCAACAGGATAATGCTAGACCACATACCGCACATGTTCTGGGTCAAGTGCAGCTACTAGTATTGTCGTGGCCTGCGCGATCGCCAGATCTTTCGCCTATTGAACATGTATGGGACATGATGGGTCGAAGACTAAGGCAACTACCAAGGCCCCCACACAGCTTTGATGAATTACCACACCATCTACAGGTAGCCTGGGATGAAATGCCTCAGAAGGATATAGACCATCTCATAGAAAGCATGTCTCGGAGAGTGAACGCCTACATTGCTGTGCGTGGCGATGTTACACACTATTAACGTTTTCTTGTTAACTGTTAATATTTTGCCTTCAAAATTTCATTATCATCTACATGTTAATAAAGCATTATTTTATCATTCTTTCAAGATCATAGCATTATTATTTCTAAGTGGTGCATTTCATTTGAAACGTAGTGTATTTGAATCGCCGAAGATTTCTTTTTGATGCTTGACTATTTTGAATTTTGTTTGCATCACAGTCGCTTTGTATTATACTGTATTATTTTTAAGGTTGCTCAAACTGTTCGTTATACTATTATGCTAGTTTTTAAACAGTGGAATATTGTTACACATACTTAAATGGCAGCAGTATTACTGAAGGTGTTCCAAATACTGATTTTCGCCATGATTGGCTACTATGGAAAATTTCAAAACATTATTTAGCATTACCAAAGTTTACTCTACGTTATAACGAGACCCTAATTAAACATTATGTAATATCTTTTCAACCGTACGATTAAAATTTCCGCAATAACCGACTATATTACTTGTTAGTGGAACTATACTTTTGCGATAAAAGTATTCTATTTACATGCATACAGATTTTATATACAAAAATTTATTTAACAATTTACTCTATGCTCCCAGGTGAATGAATACCCTCTACATAATTTGTCGCTCTACTGTTCGGATAAATACCAGAGTTGCGCGTAACATTTTTACCTTTATCATAGATTTAATCGGAAAATTAATCTTTAAAAGACAAAATATTTTCATCAATAACGACATTTTACAGTACGCTTAAAGTATCAGCATCTATTACAAAGATGTTTAATTGGTGAAAAATGTAAGCATTCCGTTTCAATTAAACAAGTTTAATAATTTATTATCTCACACTACGATATGTACGGAAGTCAGTTTTTTTAATTATCAACTTGGCAGAAAATTTGAAACGGTAATTTTTAATTGAAATTGTTGAGTAATATTAAGCATGTCTAATGAGTTTTGTAAATTATGTCCAAAGGCAAGTAGATATAAATATACGGAAATTACATTTTTAGATGTACAAATGAAAATTCGATTTACATAGTAATATTTACAGTAATATCTACATAGGTAGATAGAAAGTTTTTCTATAAGCATTTGCCTCTTTAAAGAAAATGTATTGTAAAAGTTGTTTTTGCGTTAGAACACCCACTCTCTTAAAACTTTTAACGACCTTTGAGTTGCTTCCAAGTTAACCTTTTCAAGTTCCTTATTTTGTTTATTAATCCTTTTTTATTTTTTACCGGTGTACTTTAGCATATAAAAAACTGTTATTGGAGAGTAAGATTGCATGTTAGATTGATATATAATCGTTAGCTACACAAATAACGTAATGATGATTTATATAGAACTGAAAAAAGTTGATACAACAGATTATCTCTTATAAAGTTTTATAACCTAATGTTAATTACAGCCGGTACAAACAGCTTTAATTTATGTTCCAGCTACACGCTTACTTCAAGAAGTATTGTGTAACTTTGTATCTTTTGCAAGATTTTACAATTTATGTCTGTTTACTACATCACACTACACACGTTAACCAAATAAATAAGTGTAGCTACAAAGTGCTTGAATCTAATAACACTATGTACGTTAACCTAGTACACCCGCTACCACATTTCAAAATTAGTAATGGTGTATAATTAAATGCTAATTTATGGCTAATGAACTGCCGAATTTTGAAACTTTTTGTTCCTTCACTTTAGCAGCAATAACACAAATTGTTTATGATCAATCCGTTACGTCATCATGATTTAGTACTATATCATATTTACTATAAAGCATTTAAAAACCGAATTATGAGCGATGAAAATCATACGTAGACCGTATAACGAACTATAATCATACGTAGACCTCATATTAGAAAAGTAACCTTTTTTACTTTATCCAAAAAAATGATCGACAAAGTTGTTTACAAAAACTAGCTGTGGCACTCAACTTTCCAGATAGACCTTCATCGCCTGAGCTAACGTTATTAAGGACAGATAAAACTTACATTTCTCCACCGTGTCCCCTCAAGGAAAATGATAAAAATCGCTTAGTGAATGTTGAAGAGAGAAATATTTCTATGCACAGCGTTGCCTAGAGCATTTTATATTTTCCATCGGGCTAGTCAAAACGAAAATTGTTTATACCATTAGAAAATCAAAGTAAGACAATTAAAATACTTTCAGAAACAATTGAAAACCAAAAAAAGCTTTTAGCAAAAAAGCGATGTGAAATTTCTAGGATGAGAAAAGCAAGTTACACATTGCGCTAATTCAACATATCTAGTGTATCGTTCAGTGCAATTAAACATTTTAGCACATTTAGATAAGAAACATAACGCATGGATGAAACAACGAAAGGAATTTCCTATCACACTATTCTGTTTCTTTAGCAGCTTATAAACTCTTAATAAGAGCAGAGATTGTTCTGTCTAGCATTATCTGGCTTGGAAAATCTAAATGTTTACCAGGGTTTGATGAAAACCTTTTTAAAGCAAATATGACTTTGGGAATGAGCACTTTAGAAAAATGTACAGTTTTGATTTGTGACTATTAAAGAACAAAGTATCTTGTTGAAGGATGTGAAGATCTCGGTTTTTTTGGGTAGATTCAAAAAACCTACAAAGAAAAACATGGTAGCAATGGTAACAAGTCTTTTCTCAAATTGGATACTTCCCTTACGCTATTTTGTGTTTCAAAACTGAACTAGCAAATAAAATATGGTAACAATTATACATAAAGCAATTGTAGCGATCAAAGTACATCTAATGTTGCTGTAAAAGGAATGGGAGTGACAGTAGAACATCCCTACCTTTTGTTTAAACAAGAAAATTTGGTAGCTGTTTTTGATCCTCCACACCTCATGAAGAGCATTCGTTATAACTTACTAAATGGAAACTTTATTTTTAATGGTAAATTGAATACCAACCCATTTCAAAAAATGATCTGCAAATGTGCATTGCAAGTTTTGGGCCATAGTATAGCTGCAGTTGGACCAATATGAAATTAGAAAATTTGGAGATCAAAGTTCTAAATACCGCAGAATTTATTGAACAAGTATACAATATTTTTTATATTTTGAACAGTAAACACGATTTTAGTAAGACCATTTTGAATGTGCATTTCGACAGTGGAATAGGTTGCAAAATCGAAACAATTGCTAAACCAGAAAAGTGAATGGAGACGGTTCTAATCTTACTATGCGTACGTTTAGAACGTACTTTAGAACATTACTCGTGAAAATTTCATGCAACCACCTAAGTCATCCAATTCCAACAACAAAACAAACCCAACTCACATGATAGGGAGCATATCGGCAATGACGATGAAAGTGAAACTGGAAAAAATAATGTCAATGTAGGCGGAAGTGGTGAAGAGAGGGAAAGTCAAAATGTGGTAATGCAGGAATTAATTTAGAAGATTATGCTGTGGCATACTGACGTCGTTTCTTCTAAAGATCTTAGAGAAACTCATTGATAATCATATGAAGAACCTAGCATTGGGCTTGGACCCAATCAATAGACACCAATAGGCTTGTCAACCAGGGAAGTCCTGCAAGGTAGCCATACTTTGTCGAGTATGTAACGTTTAAATTGTTATCGAAGTTTAATTGTGATGTTTGCAAGAGAAACGAAAATTGATAAACATTTTAATATCTAAAAAAGAAATAATTGATTTCGTTAAAAACATTTTGTTATTTCATGACACATTTGATTTTGATATAACCTTAAAATAAAAAAAAATTTGATGTAATATGAAATAAAGAATATTCTAAACGGAAATAGAATAAACAAGCTTGAATTAAGTATTGAAACTAAAATTGATTCTGCTCTCCCCGGTGTGGAAACACTATGGGGCGCCGCTGCCTTGCGAGATAGATAGACCTACCTTAGCGAAATCAACCTTCTAACCGTTGCCGAGAGTTTCGACTCCGAATACTGTACTACATTTTCTCAAATACCAATCAGAATTTCCAGTTAACACAATTTGCATTTACCCAGTTACCAGTCCTCCAGATAATCTCCCTATTTGCCTAATTTTATTATCCAAAACCACCGTGCTTATACCAGGACTACAAATAGTATTCGTCCACTTACACATCTTACCCTGTATACATCCTCCACTCATGCTTTATACATTCAAATACACACAACGGCATTTGTAATTATTACACTGATTTCAAATCATTCAATTAAAACAAGCACTTATTATAGAACAGGGGGGTTTCTTATCACACATTAACTTTCCTACATAACAATCAATACAAATTCGATACTCACATGTGAGTAATTCGAATCCGTAATTCGCATTACACACACTTAATTACATTTATATCACCTGTTCATTATAATTAATATTTCACTTAATGAAGCTTGCAGATGTATATAAAACATCTGTTTAATTTCATATTTCACAGTTTTCTACTCAGAGGGCGATCCTAATTCGCAAGTTTGTCTATTTTATTTCCGTTTAGAATATTCTTTATTTTATACTATTGTGACATAATAACTTTATTATAACCCAAGGTAGTGACAATCTTGAATCTCGACCCGAGAATCAAAGCAAGGGCAACAAATAATAAGAATAAATGTGAAGAGCTGAAGTGTAATATAAAAGTGGCCATGAATCATGGTAAAACACTTGTGGAAGGAAATAGGAAATAAGTTTTGATAGGAATTATTTATTAGGATAGAAAGATTTATAGTAAGAATTTTCAGGATTATTACAAACTCATTGGCAAAATTAACGCACCACCGCATGTATTTTGTATTATTCCACAATAATGATGATTTTTAGATTTATCGCTATTTTATAAGTAGGCTGTGGACCTACTTTGAGAGTTCAAGTGTCAATAAGGGTTTTGTTTTAAAGGTACAATTGCAAATAATAGCATTTTTGAGACAAATTGATCTAAAATCTAATCGGAAACTAGTTATCTTTGGTCATCAAGTTTTTTTGTTACTGATAGTGTCAAATTTGTCAATGGAGGAAACAGTAAACACATCAACTTTAATGGATGAGGGATATTCGATGCGTCAAGCTGCTAATGCGATAGGAAGAAACCATTCCTGCATAAGTCGCATGGTTAGGTGATTTAACGAGACAGGTTTTCACTTACGAAGGCCGGGACAAGGGCGAAAACGGTTTACTAATCCAATAGATAAGCGTTTTATTAGACAATACGCTCTAAGAAACAGGAGAACGACTAGTTTCATCCAAAAACGAGCTCGTAACTAATCGCGATCTTCTTGTTTCTCCTCGAACGATTAGAAGGCGCTTAAATAAAACTGGATTGTACTGAAGAAAACCGGACAAGAAACCCCTGTTCACCAGAGAACACAAAATTCAAAGATTGTGTTTTGCGAGAAATCACCAAGATTGGACTCTTAATGATTTGAAGATGGTTTTGTTCTCAGATGAAACGAGAATTGGCCCTAAATCGCCTAATGTTCATGAGCATGCCTGGCGAAGACCAGGAGAGAGAGTTGCTAGTTGCAATGTTTCTGCAAGAGGGCCGTTTGGTGGTGGCTCTGTAATGCTCTGGGGAGGCATCGATTTCGATAGCCGCACATAGTTGGTCCCTATACGTGTTAGGTCAAGGAATGCGGATTATTTCTTAACCACATCGTTGTTGCCCATGTAATGGCATTTGTTCCTGTTGTGGAGCCGAATTTCTTGTTTATTTAGGATAATGCTCGCTCTCATGTGGTTAGGCAAGTAATTCGCTACTTAAATGCTGTTGCTATTTCTTTCACGGAATGGTCAGCCAATAGTTGTAATATTAAAACAAGGGTTCGACATCGTACAACTCCACCTACCAACTACAATCAACTGGTAGATGCAACAATTTGTTTTGTGTAAAGTTAAAACTTTACACTTGCTGATATTAAAATATAGCTTATTTATTCTTAACCATACAATGAGTCCGTCAATATCTTCTTGAATCTTTTTAGAGTCACTTACATCACATACTTTGTAACATTAAAAGCGGCTGCCTAAGTATAAACACTAAAACTGGGCCAACTTATAACATTAAAACAAAAGCGATGATGTAATAAACAATTTGTAGTTGATCGAATAATTTTAATTAATAAAAAATTACCAAATATTAATCGCTACTGCCGTCGGATCAATCGGTAGATTGAGATAGGGGAGAGTTCTAATTTAGAGTTTAATTAACATACCTGAAATACTGCATGCTTCTCATCTGCTTAATCATTTTCACTTAATTCAAAAAAAATGTTACCTAAAAAATTATGGAAAAATGATAAAATCTCGAGCGCCATGTTGTCTTTATATATATATATATATATATATATATATATATATATATATATATATATATATATATATATATAGGAACAACAAAACCTAGTTAAGGAATAATAATAATAAACAATTTATCAAAATGAAAATAAAATAACATGATATACTTAAGTTTATTCAATATCTGATTGAAAAGGTAAAAAATCAGAAGTCTTATACTATTCTAAAATTCTATAAAAACATTACCTTTGAACTGTTCGGTACATAAACTGTAACTGGTAACTATGAAGCAGAATGGTGAACTTGGTGAGGTCAATGTCTTGCTTATTTATCCTTAATATATTGTGTCCATAAATTTATTGAATTTCTTTGAAGTTTAAGTATGTAGAACTTGCGTTGTAAAATGTAATTCAAGTAAAAATTTCCATTTAAAATAATAGAATAGTAAATTATTGACTTATACGTGCCATTAAAAATAATTATTATAAAAATGCCATATAAAAGTATGCATTAAAAAAATATGAGTAAAATAATTGCAAAATAAGTGAAATAGGAGTGCAAACTAAGTGCCTAAAAAAACAAACAAATGCTTTAGTTTTAAATATTATGAATTAGAAAATAACTTACCATCAAAACCTGATGGCACCAAATATAAAAAAATTAGGTAAAAATCATGCTTTCTGCTATAACATTCAGCATTAAGTGAATTAAAAAAAAGCTTTCAGAATAACTCAAATGAGTATTTCCCCCTAAAAGTTTTCACGCGTTGCGCGGATACAATAATATAAATCCAATTTTTTTAAGAAAGGGAACTATAACTATTTATGTAATATTACACCCAAAAGATATGTTCTAGGAAATGCAAATTAAATTGCCATTCTCAATTCTACATATTAATAATTAAAAACTTTTCTAATATTACGCCAAATAAATGAACGATTCTTAAATTAATGTACTTTTTAATACCACCACAAAAAAAAAGGTTGTTACAACTTTTGAGAAAATCATCGGCGTAAATTAAAATTTTGCTGTTTTTAATGTATTCGTCCACGTCATTTATAAACAACAAAAACAGTAATGGCCCAAAAGTGCTGCCTTGTGGTACTCCAGGTAAATCAGTAAAAAAGTTTGAATGAAAATTATTGCAACTCACGAACATAATTCTATTTTGTAAATAACTTTTTATAAAATCTAATAAAGGCACAGAAAAACCAAAAGTTCGCAGTTTCTGTAGTAATATTCCATGGACTGGCCTGTCAAATGCTTGGGAAAAATCAGTATAAATAACATCCACCTGATGGTTTTTTTTTCCAAAACATTTGCAGTATAATCACTAAAATTCATTAAGTGAGTACAAGTCGAACATTTTGGCATGAAGCGATGTTGATAGGGAGACATATTTGTGAACTTAAAACTTTTTCAAAAATAATTGATGTAAATATTTTTGCTCGACTGCACAAAATAGCAATTGGTCGATAGTTCGATATTATGTCATTCCTGCCTGACTTTAGTACTGTAGTTATTTTAGATGTGTTCCCAACAGTAGGGAATTTACATCAATCACTAAACGTATATTAAATAGATGACATAGTGGTTTGGAAAATACATACATACAATTTTTAAATATGTGTCCAGGAATACCGTCAACACCTAATGAAATTTTTTAAAATTTTTTTAAATGACAGATCACATCATCCTGAATAATATTTACATTAACGACTTCTGTATAGTAATTGAAATCCTCACTTTGTGAACACGCTAAGTTTGAAGATTTGTCAAATACAGAGTTGAAATAATCCGCAAACGTGTCAGCTATTTCCTCTCCGGAAGTTACAACTTGGTTATCTAATTTTATGCAACATGGTATTACTGAACTACTATTTTTCGTATTTACAAAGTTAAAAAATACTTTAAGATCTTTTGAAATACATAAAAATTATTATTAATTTTATTAAACACATAAATAAAAGTTTACCTCGAGTAGGATTTGAACCTACGACCTGTACTAGCAAAGTACAGGTCGTAGGTTCAAATCCTACTCGAGGTAAACTTTTTATTTATGTATTTAATAAAATTAATAATAATAATTTTTAATTACATATTTACCTTTGAACTTATTCGTTCATAACAAAACTTATAATACATTATAGTTATTTCACATTGCTCTAGATATTTCACATAAGCAGTTGATATCTCTTTTGATGATATGGAGTTTATTGGAACAAATTTTTGAATTAATTTATTGAGTTTAGAATAAAAATTATTTATTATCTTATCTATATCACCTGTACCATTATCAGTAATATCCAGCATTCGATACCTTTGTATAATTCTATATAGTAAGTATGACAACAGTGTGCATTTAGAGTTGTTATAAGAAAAAAATATGAGTCACTCTAAACGCAACAAAAAACCCCGGAGTGAGCAGGAAATGCTTGAAATTTGGGAAAGTTGGTCAGATAGTGAAGACGGACTTGACTTTTCAGATGTTGATAGTGTGGATTTTCGGATGACTATTGATGGTGTTGATGTCTCTGCCATAATGTGGAAAGATAATAAATGCGTCCAGCGTGTGTCTTCTTTTACTGGAAAAAAGCCTATGGATAATGTTAAAAGATTCGACAAAAAGGAAAAAAGGAACATAGAAATTGAGTGTCTCAATGTAGTTAAATTATAATAAACATATGGGTGGGGTCAACCTCATGGATAGTTTGATAGGTCGTTACAAAGCTATTAAAAAAAGCATAAAATGGTACCTTTGCATTTTCTACCATTTACTAGATTTGAGGATTGTAAATTCCTGGCTTTTGTATAGAAGGGTATTGAGAATTAAAGGCCTAGAGAAGCAAACAGTTTATTTCCCGGGCACAATTTAGATCAGAAATTGCTACCTGTTTGTGCTATACCAACATTAAAAATACACCCTCCAGGGGTCGCCTCTCCAATATTGAAAATGAAATCCAAGCAAACAAACACAGAGGAAACGCTCAACATGTTCCTCCTCAAGAAGTGAGAACTGATCACGTGGGACATTGGCCTGTTTTTGCTGAAAAGGGAACACGATGCAAATTTCCTAAATGTTCGGGTTTTTAGTATACAACAACGATTACTAAAAACTTTTTTGGTCAGTCTCCATTTTCTTCGCAGCATGTTATATGAAATCCTTAAAAATAACATTTCATTTCAATTAGTCAAAAATTTTCTGCATAATTTCTGAACTGCCAACAGCATCGATATTTTGGGTATATTTAAAATAAAAATTATCAACTATTTTATACTTGGAAAGAAGCGCTAATGTGATTGTTTTAAAACAAGAAAAAATTATGTCGATAGCTCAATTAGGTAAGTAGATATTAGAGGACAAATATGAAAAAACTTTATTTTAAAAAATGGAAGTTTTCAGTTTTTTGAAAATAAGAAAAGTCATGACCACAAAAAAAAGGTCATATTTTGAGGTTTCATGTGTTGATAATACCCAATAGGTTTGATCTTATTCTAAGATCATTAAAAAACGACACAATTTTACCCATTATTTACTCCACTATTTAGTTATATTTATATTAATTTATATTAATAGCAGGCTTATGTTTGTGTTTTCATCTTTCATAAATTTGTTCTAACATCTTAAGCAATTCTTAAAGGTGGTACCTCTTGCTGAGGGTGATAATTGTAGTTATCAAACATATATATATATATATATATATATATATATATATATATATATATATATATATCCAACGTTTTTGTGGATTTGTTTGCATCAAACTCGTGTCTCAATGATTCTGGAAAAGATGTGCCCCATGTCAACTCTTCTTCATACGCTATGAAACCAATTCATTTTCGGTACAAGCTCTTGGAATCGATCATCAGTAGGCTTGATCTCAATAAGGCGACTGGCCCAGACGGTATCCCAGCTATTGTCTTAAAGAAATGCTCCCCCGAACTAGTACAAGTCCTATCTAAGCTCTATACGACCTCTATGTCTTCTGGGGAATTTCCTTCATTATGGAAGTTAGCAAATGTTCAACCTATTCCAAAAATGGCGATAAGACCGATCCCTCAAATTACCGACCAATTGCCATCACTTCCATTTTGTCTAAAATCATGGAAAAAGCAATCAATCAGCAACTGCGCACGTTCCTTGAGACTAACAAACTCCTTAATGACCACCAATATGGGTTTAGGCAAAGTCGTTCAACAGGCGATCTTCTTTCATATGTGACCCAAGTTTGGAACAATACAGTAGAGCAGTCCGGTGAAACAGTTGTAGTCGCTTTAGATATCTCAAAGAAGTGTTCACTTGACAAACTCACCTCGTTTGGGTTAAATGATCTAGTATCCTTGATAAAAGACGAATACGTGTCGTAGTTGATGGCTTTTTTCAAAAGAGGTTAGCATTAACGCGGGCGTACCACAGGGATCCGTTATAGTGCCTACACTTTTTCTACTGTACATAAATGACCTTATTTCTTCAACAACTAACCCCATCAATTGCTTTGCTGACGATAGCACTGTAGTTCATCTCAGTCTACTCATAGTTATAATCCACCTTCTATGTCAAATCAAGAAATGAAAGCTGAAATGGCAAATTCAATCAACAAATACATTCAACGTATTGTCGAAGGGGGAAGCAATAATCTAGTTAAATTTAACTCCAAAAAAGATCGATCATTTCCTGTTGTAAGTATGAATGGCTCAGTTCTTAAGTTTTCTGACTCTATTACTCTGTTGGGTATGACTGTATCTTCAAATCTCTCATGGGTTGACCATCTTCTGTCAGCTACCAAAACAGCTGCTCGAAAAATAGCCTTTTTGTACAGATCTAAATAGTACTTTACCTCTCGACAACTCCTTCTGCTGTATAAGGCCCAAATTCGGCCTCATCTGGAATATAATTCTCATCTCTGGGTTAGTGCTCCCAAATACGCTCTCGATATCGTTGATCGTATTCAAAAGAGAGCGATTATGCTTATAAATGACCCGTCCTTAACTTCTCACATACAGTTCCTTGAGCTTAGAAGAATGGTTTCAGTTCTTTCTTTGTATTATCGTTATTACAACGGTTATTGTGCTGCTGAATTATATTCTTTGATACCATCTCGGGCTATCTTTGGGAGAAACACTCGGTTCGCTCATTCACATCATCAGTATGCAGTACAAATCTCCACTTGTCGTACCAAACGGACGCAATCCACATTTTTCTACACGGCTTTTAAACTCTGGAATGATCTCCCTAGTTCCTGTTTTCCTCTCACTTATGATATGAGAAAATTTAAGGTAGCTGTTCATAGGCATCTATTGGCATTATCCCTATATCCATCCTCCTAAGTGTTCCTGAGTGCTTTAGCACGATAGGCCTAATTTAGCCTGTTCAGGTCCACAATCATAAAAAAAATATATATAGATTTGTATAAAATATAAATGAATAAATACACCATTTAAAAACTCAAAGGCTAGGTATTTTAACATATACGTCTTAACTAATAAACCTATATTAAGGTATTATGAATTTAATCGTTCCAAATTCAAGTGCGTCCTTAATTGTTTGAGTAGATCACATAACAAATAAAGTAACTTGACCCTTAAATAACGAGAGTTCTTTTACTTTTGCTTAAAAGCTTCAATGTATGAGAAAGTTTCCTTTTAGTTTTACATCAAATGCCATTAAAAACAAATTTTATCTATTCTGCCACATTAAGATTTTCTCAGACTCAAATTACTATTTACACAATTCTTATTTCTCGCAGAATGTCAATATTCAACTACTGGCATAGCGATTTAATCTAATTTCTATTTTCGGTTTGGTCCAACTTATTTTTAAGTTTAGTTCCACTTGAAAAATTGATATACTAATAAGAGTATGGTAGTTGACGACTGATAATAGTACAACGGAAAGTAAGGCAACATAGTACCAGTCATCGGAAAATCTTATAACTTCAACTTTTCTCAATAGGCTTTTTTCTGTGCAACAAAATTCATTTGTTTGATGCTGGATACCACAAATTGCTGATTTTCTATTCTCAACTAATTTCCTTTGCCGAGTCACGTAAAAGCGCTACCTCGGCCTACCATTTATGTCCGAAAGCGATCTAAACACTCTCTCAAAAGAGTTAATGGCTCAATCTCGCTAAATTCGAAAACTTGCTCTATTTCTTTTTTTATCCAATCAAACCTTACACACTAATCACAAACAATTTCACCAGAACTCGATAAATGTATATAAAACCCTCTGTTTCTTTCAATAAGTGATGTTAAAAAGCAAATTATTGTAATTACAAAATGAAGATTACCTTTACAACATTTATTAGAATCCCTCAATAATGCAAATGCTTGAAACACAAGTCAATCCATAAAGATAAAAGGTTTCACGATTTTTGTTTATTACTGTGATCACATATATTCCGTGTTTAAACAGTGTACTTAAATTCACTGTTTAACTTTATAGGCAATAGATTTGTTTGGCATTAACGTTTATTAAATTATCTCTTTTTTAATGACAACGGTATAAAATAAGATTATAATAAAGCAATCCTTTTAGATTCACTTTAAGGGCGACCTTCACGACATTGAACAACTGAATGTTAAATCTACACCCTATCAAAAAATTTGGAGGGTCTCCACTCAACATTTCCGTATACATACATGTACAGTGTGGGTGTCTGCTGCTTGGACGGAGGATTGCTCCTTATTTATTAGAGACATAAAAACTAATTTTGGTGTGGTAATACACGATCATTGGACCTACATTCTAAAAATATTTAGGTATATACAGGGTGGTTGACAAAAACATGCCAACCCAAACATGTGTTTTTTTAATGGAACACCCTGTATATTTTTCCATTTTTGGATTAACCGTTACATTTAGAATAAAAGTAGAGACATTTGCATCTGTATCACTAACCCTTCTGCAGATATCGTCACTTCAGTACCGAAATAGAGTTAACTTGGAACCACGATGCGAGCGTTGTCAGTGCGATTTTGTAAATCTTTTTATACCACCGACTATTAATAATAGTCTGCTAACAAACAAACTGGGAAATTTTTCGAAAACTTGTAAAACTATACAGAATGATTATCTTACGCGAAACGTAATTTTTCTCAATTTTTTCAAATGCAACACCCTGTATATTTTTTTCAAGTTTCGATTCCTCGTGAAAAGTAGATACTAATTGATAACAGGTTTCATAGCCATAAAACGGACCCTTCTTGTGATATTGTCGCTTTTACGTAAAAATATTCCAAATAGAATTCAACAAAACAAAGGTAGGCTAGCCGCTCGTAATAAACAGGAACAATTGCATCTATTGTTTTGACGTTTGTATAATCATTAAAATATCGTTCCATTAGTTTGTGCGTTTTTGGATTGTCGTTTTGTCAATTGTTGTATAAAACCAATTTTTCCAAAGAAGAAATGGTCGATATGATTTTTTTTACGGCGAAGCTCAAGGAAATGCTTTGCTGGCTATCCGTTTGTACTGTGAACGATACCCAGAGAGAAGACAGTCGCGGAAGGAATCGTTTATGAATGTAGCTGAGAGATGTATGTTCTGGAAGTGTGTGTTATCTCAAGGGCGCAAAAACAAGCCCAAATGAAGAAATTGAGTTTTAAGTTGTGGCATTTCTTATGGAAAATTCGCAAATTAGTACCAGAGAAAAATATTTAGGTATATACAGTGTGATTGACCTAAATATGCCAACCCAAACCTGTATTTTTTAAATGAACACTCTGTATATTTTTGCATTTTTTGATTCACTGTTATATTTAGAATAAAATTATAGAAATCTGTACCTGTGTCACTAACCGTTCTGCAGATATCGTCACTTTAGTACCAAAATAGAGTTAACTTTGGAAGCACAATGGAGCGTTGTTACCACGATTTTGTAAATCTGTATATACCACCGACTATTAATAATAGTTTACTAACAAACAAACTGAGAAATTTTTTGAAAACATGTAAAACTATACAGAATGATTAACTTGCGCGAAATGTAATTTTTCTCAATTTTTTCAAATGCTGTCAATTTTTTCACATTTCGATTCCCCGTGAAAAGTAGATACTAATTGATAAAGGTTTCATAGCCATAAGACGGACACTTCTTGAGATATTGACACTTTTACGTAAAAATATTCTAAAATACAAATTTACTAAAACAATAGAATTCAACAAAACAAATCAGGTAGGCTAGCCGCTCGTAATAAAGAGGAACAATTGCATCTATTGTTTTGACGTTTGTATCATCATTAAAATACTGTTCCATTAGTTTGTGTGTTTTTGGATTGCCGTTTTAATTTTTGTATAAAATGAATTTTTCCAAAGAAGGAATGGTCGATATGATCTTTATTTACGGCGAAGCTCAAAGAAATGCTTTGCTGGCTACCCGTTTGTACTGTGAACGATACTCAGATAGAAGACAGCCGCGGAAAGAATCGTTTACGAATGTAGCTTAGAGTTATAAATTCTGGAAATGTGTATTATTCCAAGCGCACAAAAACAAGCCCAAATTAAGAAATTGAGTTTCAAGTTGTGGCATCTCTTATAAAAAATCCGCAAATTAGTACCTGAGAGCTAAGTGCACACCCAGACCTAAATAAAAATACAGTTCGCAGTCTTATTAAAAAAAAACAAATTGCATCCTTATCGTATCGAGCAACATCAACCTTTAAGTAAATTAGATTTTCAAAATCGTGAATCTTTCTGCCAGTGGGTTACTACTAAAGTGAGTGAAGAACCCAATTTTGTTAATAACATTATATTTACGGATGAGGCAGCTTTTCACAAGAATGGCAATATTAATACACATAACTATCATTACTATTCAGATACTAATGCAAACATCTTATGAGATGTTGATCATCAGCATCGATGGTCAGTTAATGTGTGGAGTCGTATAATCAACTTTAATATGGTTGGTCTTTTTTTCTTTGATGAGAGTGTTACTGAAGAAAGGTATTTACAGTTTTTGGAAAATGATTTACCCGAGCTTTTGGAAAATATCGAGGTGGTTTCAACTTGATGGCGCCTCTCCACACTATGCAATCAACGTTAGGCTATATCTCGATAGAAATTATCCTATGAGGTGGATAAGACGAGGTGGTGTGCAAACTGGCCAGCCAGATCACTGGACCTTACGCCCCTTGATTTCTTCCTTTGGGGCTACGTTAAAAAAAGTTTACCGACATTCTCCCACCACAAGCGAAGATATAAAAAATGGAATTAGAGCTGCGTTTCATTCCATTTCGCCTGTAATGTTGTTGCGAGTGAATCTTTCGTTTACCGAGCGAATTGCAAGGTGTTTAACTATGCGTGGTCAGCATTTAATTTGAATGTATGGTTTTATTCGTTTATGTTTACTTGTTCAACTTATATTTAGGTGTAGAGAATTATTTTATTGTTTAGTTATTAATTAAGTTTCCCTATCAGTTAAAAAATTTGTTTTCCATTCGTATTTTCTTATTTGCTCTGGATTTTGTTTTGTTTGTTCTTCTGTATGTCAATATTTTCAAATAAAGCGTCAATATCTCAAGAAGGGTTCGTCTTATGGCTATGAAACCTATAATCAATTAGTATCTACTTTTCATGGGGAATCGAAATATAAAAAAATATACAGGGTGTTGCATTTGAAAAAATTGAGAAAAATTATATTTCGCGTAAGTTAATCATTCTGTATAGTTTTACATGTTTTGGGAAGGTTTTCCAGTTTTTTTGATAGTAGACTATTATTAATAGTTGGTAGAATAAACAGATTTACAAAATCATGGTGACAATGCTCGCATCGTGGTTCGAAAGTTAACTCTATTTTGGTATTAAAGTGACGATATCTGAACTACGGTTAGTGATACAGATACAAATTTCTAAACTTTTATTCTAAATGTAACAGTGAATCCAAAAATGCAAAAATATACAGGGTGTAGCAATGCTTTAACTTAAGCCAAAGTATAATAACAAATTAAATTGTAATAATATGCACAATTTAATTTGATAATGTGCCGCTGGCTCATCAGTAGATTGAGATAGGGAGGGTTCTAATTTAGCTCTTGATTAACCTACCTGAAATGCGTCTTGTTTTTCACCTGTTTAGTTATTTTCATTTCTTTAATTACTAAAAATGCAATGTAAAAAAAAAAATTATAAAATATAATTAAATGAATTCTCGGGCACCATGTTATCTTTGACAGGAATAACAAAACATATTTAATGAACGTTAAATGCTTTCTAATAATAACAAAAAATAACAATATGCAATAAAGTTTATTACCAAATTTATGGATAATAAGGAGAGAAAGAAAAAAGGTTTTTAAAGCTAAGCTTAAAAACTAAAAAATTCACTACTATATAAATACCTCTGTATAATGGTTCCAGTGTTCTTTTTGGATACGGAAATGTCAACTAGTAAGATAGCGTTTCACAACATCCTTGCGAGTCTTGTAATAACTCGATTAACTATGTGTTTGTAGAAATTTTCAATCCAATACGTATTGTATTCTTCCCATTAAAGATTATTACGAATACAAGTTCAATGAATAAAAAGAGGCGTACTTAAAAGTGAGTAATTAACAAAAAAAATAATGTGGTAATGTGGAAAAAAATAATGTTGTAAAAAAAATAATGTGCCTAAAAAGCAAAGGCTTTAGCTAAAATATAATGAGAAAAAACAAACTTACCATCAAAATATGATGGCACACTATATAAAAAATTAAGTAAAAATCATTCTTATTGCTGTTAACAGTCAGCATTAACTGAATTACCCAAAGCTTTCTGCATAACTCAAGTATATATAATATTCACGCTTGCGCGAATACAATAATATAAATCCAATTTTTTTAAGAAAGGGAACTAAAACTATTTATGTAATATTACACCCAAAAGATTTGTTCTAGAAAATGCAATTTAAGTTGCCTTTCACAATTCTACACGTAATAATTAAAACTTTTCTAATATTATGCCAAATAAATTAATGATTTTAGATTAACGTATTTTTTTGTACAACCACAAAAAAAGGTTGTTACAAGGGTGTTCTTATAAAAAACACAGGTTTGGGTTGGCATATTGTTGTCAATCGCCCTGTATATACCTAAATATGATCTTTGTATTACCACACCAAAATTGGTTTTGATATCTCTAATAGTTAAGGAGAAATACTCCGTCCACCGAGTATACGTCCACCCTGTATACAATAAAAGTAATAACGGATTTATATAATTACATAATAAAACTCTACTAACAATTCAAAAATGAAACTAAGACTTTTTGATCTCATGTTTTACTTGTCCCTTAATACCTTTATTCTATTTTAAAACAAAATTACCAATAAGTTTCCTAAGGATTTTCACCTTTTAGGTACCTAATATCCAATGCCTTGTATTTAAAACAAAAAGTCAAAATATATTTATAAGTAATTTCTAATGTTTAACGCTACTACAACGTTTTAATGCATATTAAAATAAAATTTAAAAACAGTGTTAACAGAGAAAAAGTAGTTTCCCGAATGGGGGTTAGCGCTCTCATTGCTTACATCACAAATCTGATAATTTGACCGTTAGACGAATAAGCTCTATTTAGTTGAATGCTTATTGTTAGCATATTATTAAGTTGTTACAGGTTTTAAATTTTTACCATTTTTGTCCTTTTTTAGTTCGATATTGAAGCTGAAACTATGTATATATACGTTTTTCACAATTTATATTCATTCTGCAGCATCCCAGTCGAAAATCTTGGTAAAAAGTATTAATCTGTATAAAAACAATTGTTTATTTAAATACCATTTCTAGTACCTCCATCAGCTTGAAATTTCATATCTAATAGTTTTTTGGTATCTTCCGTGCATGTGAGAAGTTTAAATTTAATAGCTCCATCTAATCGACTAGTTTACTTAAAGAATTTGAAAACTGTGTGGGTTAACAGGTACTTCCGGTAAAAGTTGACATGGATCTACGATTTTGCCATAATAGCCGCGTGCCAAATTTCATCTCTCCAGCTCAAGTGGTCTGACCGCTATCGTGTTGACATACAGACACATAGGCATTCGAGGTCGAATTTTTTCATGAATAACTTTCCTTTACTATACTTCCTATAGTATACGTGGGTGTAAAAATTAAGCTTGTGAGAGTTTTTTTTAGTTTTAGCATGCGTATAGCATTTGTTAGATATTTACTGATTCTGCGGTTATCCCTCTCATTTGTCATGCATATTAGCGCTGTGGCTGTATGAAAAATTAATATTTGGTTCATTTTCGACTATCATTTGATCACGATTTAAAGTAAATATTCGCTTTTATTCTAATTAAAATTCGTATGTTGAAATAGAAATTCTAATATAATCTAATTTTAGTAATTCTTCTTCCAAAAATGTAACATGCTGCACACTAAAATTAATATTTATATGTGTATGTACATTATAGTTTACAATTAGTCACTAAAATTATTATCATATGAAGTGTTGAAATTTTTTTTTAACCTGTTAAAGCTTACATAAACTTTCGAAACTTAGTTAACAAACCTTATTAGAAGTTGTGGTTTGTCCATTTAAAGATCAGGCAAATTAACGAAATCAAACACCTTTAAGTTTGTGTAAAAGTCATGAATAACTTAATGGAACAAATTGTACTTTATTTATTATTCTTTTTAACATTTCATAGTCTATTACAGTATATAATTAAAAATTATTATTAATTTTATTAAATACATAAATAAAAAGTTTACCTCGAGTAGGATTTGAACCTACGACCTGTACTTTGCTGGAGTACCGCGCTGGCCAACTGCGCTATCGAGACTCAAGCCCTAATCGATGCAAATTTTGTCTTTATGTATGTAGAACTGATGTAGTTTTTCAATATAATGAGATTACAATCAAATTACATATATTAATGGAACGTGAGCCTGCAATATAGCAAGGATTCACACATACCAAGGTAAATATGTAATTAAAAATTATTATTAATTTATTAAATACTTAAATAAACATTCTATTAATATAAGTAATTTGATTGTAATCTCATTATATTTAGAATTTACATCAGTTTTACATACATAAAGACAAAATTTACGTCGATTAGCTTGATTCGATGACAGTTGTTAAGTTCTCAAAAGTAGGTCGTAGGTTCTAATCCTACTTGAGGTAAACTTTTTATTTATATATTTAATAAATTAATAATAATTTTTAATTACGCAAACAAAAAGTTTACCTCGAGTAGGATTTGAACCTACAACCTTTACTTTGCTAGAGTACCGCGCTAACCAACTGCGCTATCGAGATTTTTTTTACAGTATGTGCTAGTCATTATTTTATTGTCATATACTGGGTTTCTTAGGGTAGCTGCTCGTTAGAAATGTTCGTGGTTAAAAAAAACATAGAATTCTGGATTTCTGGACTTCAGGGTAATTCAAGATTCTTTTTCATTTTAAATATTTTCAAGGTAATACCACTTCCGGTTATTGCGAAAGCCGCTATTAATTTTCTGATTTTAAATAGAACACCCAGTATATTAATTCATTTTTGGATTCCTGGGAAAATTTCATGATGAGTTACATCAGGTTTCCATATACCTATTATCAACTGTTTCTTAGGTATACTGATTATTTTGAAAATGTTGCAGCCTTATTTTCAACACTACGCCATTTACCCATTTACGACGGAAGCATAAGAATGATACTTTCAAGATCCACATTGAAAATTGATTTATTGCATTCAGGATGACCGAAATTTGATGCCCCATTATATTATTTTCAAAATTGAAAATGTTCGTTCTCTCAAATCTGAGGCCCTGTATATTATAATACATACAAGGTGTCCCGGAAAGGTCTTTACAACTCTCTTCCACATAGAGTACACCTCCAAATAAGTCAATTTAACTAAACTTACCTTATCGAAAAGATGATAATAACCGAGCTACAGTGTGTCAAAGTTCAACAAATAAATCACGTTTTCTTTAATATATTTCGACTAATTCGAGCAAATTTTACGATATTTGGTATACAGGAGTTTCTTGGGGTGAGATATTCAAATTTGTGAACGATTTTGTTGTATCTTCTAGGAAGCGCCACAAGAGACGATTAAGAGACTTTAAGATCACTATAACCTTTTTGTGCCACAGTGTATGTCATTTTGGGCTTGATAAATATTTTGCCCTATCTTTTCCAGTTAAGAAAGATATACTTTATCGAAGTGGCTAGAAGCAACCCTGTCGGAGAAAAATAATTTGTTAATAATTAATAATAAATAATCTAAAACTTTTCTCTCCACATTTTCATCATGGCCGGGAAATATACCAACGAAGAATATGCCGATATGTTATTGGTTTTTGGATATTACCACGGACAAAGGTTTCCAAGTCATGTAATGTTTGCTGCAGTGGAGAGATGTCTTCGAGAAATCGGTTGCTTAGCTACTGAAACCGCTGATTATGGAAGGAAAACAAAAATTAAAAAAAGGTTTCAGAATTAAATAATCATTATTAGACTGCGTTCTGTAAGAATTCTTGAAATTGAAGAAGACACTTTAGAACGTATTGGAGAGGATCCGGGACTAAGTACAAGATGATTAAGTAGAGAAATAAGAGTGCTTAAAACTACCATTATTAGAAAGAAACTTAGAGAACAGCTGCTACCACAAGCAGCCCCATGATTCTGAAGTTCGAGTCCAGTGGAAAGATAAATTGTTTTTAACTTTCCAAAAAACATTTTGTTCACCGACGAAGCGTGTTTCACAAGAAGAGGACTAACTAATTTTCATTAAAATTATTTTAAACATAAAGTTAATAAGTGGGCAATAGGAATTGTTGGTCCTATCATTTTACCGGTAAGATTAACCAATGAAATTCATTTGCAACATCTTCAAAATACGCTGCCAGGTTTACTGGAGGATTTACCTCTACAAGTTCAGAGAGATGTGCGGTTTATGCACGATGGGGCATTGGATTTTCTTATGGGGGTTAAGTCCTTGGTTACATGACTCCAGGTGACTCCAGCAGAAAATGAAAACCAAACGTGGCAGCATATTCGGGATGCAGCAAATAATCTTCGAGATAATGAAGAAATTATGCAAAGGGTTAATAATTTTAATTTTCTGTGTCGTCTAATCCTTGCATGGAGGGACATTTTGAACAGTTTTTATGAAATATTTTTATATTTGCATTTAAGCTTTCAGTTTAATTTTTTTGTTAAAATTGCTTTTATCTTATGTTTTATCCTTGAAATTAAGAAAGTAATACCATAAAAACAAGGAAAAACTTTTACGCTTGCCAAATTCTTCAAAGAAACACCGTGTACTACCTTTCGACTCACTTTGACAATTTACATGCGTCACCAGCTTCAGATGCGTTTTTCTCAGAAAGGGTTGCTTCTAGCGACTTCGATAGGGTGTACCTTCCTTACTAGAAAAGATAGGGAAAAAGATTTATTACACGCAAAGTGACATACACCTTGCCCCATAAAAGTTATAGTAATTTTAAGGTCTCCCAATTGTCGCATGGGACGCCCTACAGGAGATACAACAAAATCGTTCAAAAATTTGAATTTCTAATCCCAAGAAACCCGTGTACACCAAATTTCGTGAAATTAGCTCGAATTAGTCGAAAAATATTAAAGAGAATGTGATTTATTCGTTCAACTTTGACACTCTGTAGCCCGGTTATCAACTTTTGGACTAAGGTAAGTTTAGTTAAATAGACTCATTTTTAGGTTGAATGAATTACGAGAAATGCCAGGCATCTTCGGCAGAGTTCGCTGTTCAATGTTGAGACGATGTCAAGCCTTTATGAACCTTTATTATAAAAAAGAATAAATTTAGTTTTGAAACAATACTCAGTTTATTATTGAAAAATGTTCTTATCTTGTGTTTAATCTTTAAGCAATAAAGTATTATTATTATTACTACCTGTGCAATTTTACTGTTATCTTTTATATGTACCGTAATTTGTCTTATTGTTTTATTTAATTATTTACTTAAAGACCGGCATTATCTTGCTTGATGTTATAATTTTGTACGTACTTTAACCTGATTTAATGGTGTTTTGTTATATATGTGTTATTGCATTTATTAATGTACTTGTGCATTTACTTATTTATGAATAAATTGGGTTTTCTTGGTGATTCTTTCCCAAAGTAGTACATTGACGGGTTGAACCATCATTGATCAAAGCTCGTTAATTTTAATTTGAGGAGTTTCATTGTTTACCTGTCCCACATGATGCAACACTTCACCTCATCAAGCCGATAATTCAAATAACGCAGCATTTTTGATCATATTTGAGGTTTGCGATTAATTAAATATCAGACTTGTAAATAAATTCTAATGTTTCCATTATTGCCAGGAAAGTCAATGTAATTAAGCAATTAATTTGAGTAATAGTGGCATTATTGTTAGTAAAGTCAAGATAAATCACTAAGCGATTGTGTTGTTCTTGAATTTGCATTATTGCGAATAAGTTCAAATTACACTTTTCAAGATAGGTTACCTGGGGGACACTACAAGTTACAATAATAGAAAATTTAGCAGAAGTTTAATATGCAAAATCTATAACGAAAGAAATTGTATTGGCTAATAAAAATAAAGGTATAGAATTAGGTGAAGTAAAGCACTAAAAAATATGTGTATACATCGCAACAGAGTTAATGGAGAGTAAAAATAAGCATCGTGAAAATAAATTCGTTCTTGAAAAGATACAAATGTTTGACAAAAAGAAAACTGAAAATGTGAAATTAAAGCTTAAAATGAGAATGTGGGTATTTGAGTGCTTTCTTTTTAAATCTTAATAGTACGTATTTCGTGTTGGTATGGTTTTAAACAAAATTACTTTGGTCTTAAAGAGAAATTGTTTAAGTCTTACTTCTATAATATACATGAAAAGAGGAATTTTGTCTCAAACAGAAATTTAAATAAATATAAGTAAGCACATTGCATAAAAATATTAACTTTCCAAAACACGTTTATTCAAATTGAATTACAAAAAGAAAATAAAACTTTCCGGGCTTTACAATATAATACCTTAATTTTCAACAGTAATTTTCTACCGTCTGTTAGGTTAAGAATAACATTAATAAAATACCTTTTCAACTGTTAACGGTTCCCAACTTTTCCTTTGTCATTATAATTATCCTTCTGTAAGGATAATTTTAATTTATTGTGTTTTGTATTTTCTAAAAAGAACTAAAGCAATGTTTGCAACGAACTTTATACAAAAAAACTCGAGGATTGAACTTCGTTAATGACTATACGGGGTGTTCTATAAATATACCGTTTAGGGTTGGTACAGGACATCAAAACACAGATTTCCTAAATATAGTCCGAAAACGCTTTGTTTTCGAAACATAGGGTGTTGAACTTTGTTAAAAAAATAGTTTTTTTTATTATCAAAAAAAAAAATTTTGAGTCGATTTTAATGGAATTTTCCCAGTTTGTTTCTAACAAGGCACCATTTAGATCAATAATAGTACATACAGTAACTTCAGGGGCGTGCTCACGAGGCAACACTCATTTTTTGCGTTATAAACATAGCCCGAAAACGCATCGTTTTCGAGATAAACGGTATTAAAATTTGCAAAAAAAAAACGTTTTCTATTAATCTTTATTAAGTTTATTGCATTTTAATGAAATTATACTTTACAACAATTGTCAAAATGTTGACCATTTGCTTCGATATATACCTTGCACCGCCGGATCATTGCACACGCACATCCTATGAAAGATTCCAGGGATATCTTCTACTTCTGTACAAGCGGCCATTATTTTTGCGACAAGATCTTCCTCATTACGAATGGGTATCAAGTAGACTAAAGATTTCAAATAACTCGGTAAAACATTTTGCAGAATATTGACAAGATTTTGCGTTTAAACGAGTAGGCAGCAAGTAAACTATTAAGCTCTCTCCAACAACACCAGCCCACATGTTTACAGAAAATTGTTGCTATTGTCTTTTAGAGACTATGGTATGAGGATTTTTGATGTGGCTACTTTTACTGTTAAAGTAGCGCGTGAAACACGCTTCATCAGAAAACAATATTACTCTCCCGAAGTGAGGTTCTACTAAGATGCGACCCAAAAGTAATTGGCGAAAGCTAATGGATGTGGATAGTCTTCAGATTTTAAAGCTTGTATTCGTTGTAAATCGTAGGGATACAGGAGCTGTTCATGCATGACACACCATACCGTCCATATTATGTGCGATTGCCCTCCAAACGTTGCAGAACTTCTTCTTCAAACTCTATCGTACCGGCTATTCTTGGATGACCAGCAACACCAGGACGTTGAAGGTTGCCACTTTCTCTAAGGCGACGATGTATGGAAGAAAAGGTTGTATGATGAGGTTGCCGGCGTTCAGTATGTGTCTGTTCGTATAAGCGTGCACCATAAGCAAGATGCATATCCGCAGGTTCTACAAATGAGTAATCCAGTTTAAATAAAAATTTTGAATTAAAAGAAATACAAGTTTTATCACAATAAAGTACTCAACAGGATTAAGTTTTAAACTCAAGTAATTACTGTCACAATAACAAATTAACACGTTGACCGCCAATACAGTTTAGTATTTTTCCTTGTCAGACCATGCACAAATATATGTTGATTAGACAGATAATTAACCGTATTTATACTCAAAATAAAAATGAGTACCTTATTTTACTTGTTTTTGCTTTTTTTGTGCTGGTCCCATGGGACCAGCGCGACACCAGAACTGCAAATTTTAAAAATATTTTTGTGTCACGCCGTTGGTCCTTTGACCTTGGTTCGCATGATTGTTATATTTTGAACATAGAGGGGATACGTTAGTATTTCCAAGCGATATGCGATATTATTACTTTGTTTTTGTTGTTTAGAGGTGGTCTGTTGTCACTGTAGACCTTTTGTGTTTGCAAGCGCTGTTATTAGTGTACATCTAAATCATGTGGTGTCTCAGATTCAAACGAATACGAGCCTTTTCCAGCTTCTGTTAGTGATTTGGTATCGTCCGTCTTCTAGTGATTCTTTTGAAGACGACTCGGACTCGAACGACAGTCTTGAGATACCAGAGAGTACAAGAAAATTGTATCCACAAGTGGTGCAAATGCAAATAAAATTACTAAACCTAAATGTGGCTTCGACCTCCCGAGACTGTCTGAATATTCAGACGATTCAGATACGCCAGTACCTACCGCTTTAGACGATTTGGGGAGATAGAGTCCAATAGCAGGAAATCACAAAACAATTCCGCCGTTCAATGAGCCTTCTGGAGTAGAGTCAGAGGTTGCGTCACTGCTGGTAAATGTAAGTCCATGGGAATCTAAGAGGCTATTGTAGATGATGTAATTATTTCATATATTGGAGATCAAATAGATCATTATGCGAGCTGCGTATCTCTTGAAACGGATGCTAGCACTAATTCACGCTATCACGCTTGAATGCCTACAACTAAATCCAAAATTAAGCATTTTTTGAGTCTCGTGGCATGGATGGGAATAATCAAAATGCCCACATTCGCCGACTATTGGTCAACCGACTCCTATTGAACATAAATCTTCCGCGTTCCGTAATGAGTTGTAATCGATTTGAAATTTTGTTCAGAACTAGACATTTTGCGGACAATAATGAAGCTGCAGCAGGAGACAAACTGATAGATAAACTGTTAAAAAATGATAACGACTTATATACTCCCGAAGAATACGTTTGTGTTGACGAAACTATGTTGCCATTTAGAGACAGACTATCAATAATACCATATATAAAGTCAAAAAGACACAAGTATGGTATATAACTTTTTAAGTTATGTTCGGGCATGGGCTACAGACATAATATTAAAATATACGCAGGTGCTGAAAACAGCGAACGAGTAAGAACGACAGAGAAAATTGTAACATTTATAGCTCAGGATGTTGTTGGATCTGGCCGCACTTTAGTAACGGACATCTGGTAGACAATGGAACAATACGTAAAAATCGGAAAGGTTTACGAAAAAACTTTTAAATCAAAAACTTAAAAAGGGAGAGGTTTGAACTATGGAAAGTCAAGAAGGCATAACAATACTGAAGTGGAAAGATCAGAGAGACATGCTAATGTTGTCCACTAAGCATGACGCTGAAATGATATAAAGAACTAGAAATGGGAAAGCTAAACAGGTCATAATAGACTGCAATCGCGGAAAAAGCTCCGTGGATCTATCCTACCAAATGGGTTCATATTCTAATCCACTCGGTAGGTCTGTAAAATGGTACAGAAAAATTGCATTTGAACTATTACTTACAACTTATAATGCATTTATTTTATATAAGCAAGTCACCCAAAGGAATATCACTATATATCCGGAGTCCTACAGTAAGCAGCGTTCGCAATAATTCAACAAAAGCATCACTTATTTGTAAGAAAATTACAGTGGGGCATCAAAATATACAGTGCATAAAAAATAAAATTGATGAAATGGAAGTGTTTTTAAATAATGAAAATCTTGATGTGATGTGTATTAGTGAAAGTTGGGCGAAAAGTGATGAAATGTCGTTCCTTAATGTTTCACAATATAATGTCACATCTTCTTATTGCCGATCGACGTATTCTCACGGCGGAGTATTAATATTGGTAAACAATAATTTATGTGCAATATCGCACGAACTATCGGAGTTACATATGCTTTGCGTCGATAAAACGTTTGAATGTTGTGGTATGATATTAAATAACAACAAATTGAAATTGGTGATTTTATGTATATATAGAGCACCTGATCCAACTAACATAAATACATTCTTCGAGAAGCTTGGACAATGTTTAATTATGGTTAATCAAAAAAATGTTAATAAGATTATCATCTGTGGTGACCTTAATATAAACCTATTAGTTGAAAGTAATGCAAAGACGAGTTTATTGGATTTGTTGCAATCTTACGGGATAGAACCAATATTCAAAGAAGTTACTCGATTAGGTAGTGGTACTTGCATCGACAATGTCATGATAAACTCTATAGACAATATAGTTCATTCTAAGGTAATTCACAATGGCTTATCAGACCACTCAGCTCAAAAGGTGGTAATTAATCTCTGTGCGGAAATGCGAAATCCTACAAGAATTATTCGTTGTGTTACAAGGAGCAACATGTTACGTCTTACATCACTTCTAGCTTCTGAAAATTGGATAGATGTTTTTAGATCATCGAATGTTAATGAAAAATATGCTACATTTTTAAATATTTTTAATTACTATTACAATTTGTGCAGCTCACATATTTGCACTAACAAATCAAATTCACGAAACGATAATCGATGGATAACGAAAGGAATTCAAATTTCTTCACGCAGATTAAAAGAATTATTTATTATGACTAAGAATAATAAAATTAGTGTTGAATACTACAAATTTTATAAGGTAATTTATAAAAAAGTTGTTAGGCTCGCCAAAAAATCCTACTACAATTCCCTAATTATCAAATCTAAAAACAAGAGTAAAACAATATGGCGCATAATAAACAATACTCTTCATAATTATAACTCAAATGATCATACAGAAATAATGTTAAACAACACTAAAGTGTCTGACACATCCATTATTGCAAATGCATTTAATAAATTCTTTGCGAATACTGATGATAACACGGGAAATTGTTCTACAAAGCAAATGCCAACTATTTGTGACGATATTGTAAGCAAAAGCATTTACTTAAAACCCGTAATGCCAAATGAAATTATAAACATCATCTACGACCTTAAAAATTCAAAAGCACATGGCGCAGATGAGATATCTGTCAAATTGATTAAACAATTAGCAAATGTAATTGCTGTTCCATTTGCTCATATTGTAAATGAATGCTTTTCATCAGGTACTTTCCCTGAAGCGCTTAAACTTTCAAAATCATATGTATTTTTAAAAGAGGCAATGCTAAATTATTAGAAAATTATCGTCCGGTAGCTTTGCTATCCATATTTTCCAAAATAATTGAAAAGTGTATCTCGAAAAGAATTGTAAACTTTTTAACTAAAAACAATACGCTATCGAATAATCAATATGGCTTTAAAAGAGATTCTTCTACAGTTCTAGCTCTGGTGGCTATATGTGATTTTATCTACAAAAACCTTGATAAAGGGGGAAAAATTATGGCTTTATTTGTTGACTTGTCCAAAGCTTTTGACTGCGTAGACCATGACGTTCTACTAACAAAACTAGAAAATTATGGCCTACGCGGTAAAAGCAATGACATACTTAGATCTTATTTATCTTACAGAAGGCAGTATGTGCATTTTCAAGGTAACAACTCTGATATATTAATAAATAATACGGGCGTGCCCCAAGGAAGCGTGCTGGGACCGTTACTTTTTCTGCTTTATACAAACGATCTGGATAATATTATTACCACGTTCTATGCATCGTTTGCTGATGATATAACTTTGATCTCGAATGCAGCATCCATAACGGAAATGTCATCTAAGTTAAAAAATAACTTGAAAGCACTTGCTGTTTACCTGATAAATAACAAACTAATTCTAAATATGAACAAAACATTCATAATGCAATTTTTACAAAGTTATCTAATTATACTGCTAGTCAATATATTCAAATAAATGGACAATCAATAAAACAGGTAAAAGAATTTAAACTATTGGGTATATACCTAGATACAGCCTTATCCTTTAAGAGTCATATTGATTATATATATAAAAAATGTAGTGGCATGTGTTTTGCTTTGAAAAGACTAAATTACATATGTACGTCAGTGGCCGTAAAATTATTATTATGCATCATTTGAATCGGTCATTAGATATGGAATTGTATGCTGGGGACACAGTATTGAAGCTAAACGTATTTTCTTGTTACAGAAGCGTGCTATAAGGAATATGTGTGGCTTAAAACATTTGCATTCATGCAGAGAATTGTTTAAAAAACACAAAATATTAACAGTACCCTGTATTTATATTGTAGAAATACTAAATTTTGTCAAACAAAACTTGCATAAGTTTGATTCTTTAAATAAATTTCATAAATACAATACTAGGCGAGGCGATGATCTTATTATCAACTTGCATAAGCTAGAGCATTATAAATCAAGTCCATATTATATGGGTGCTATCCTGTATAACAAATTACCAATAAGTCTTAGACTTATTAAGGACAATAAAAAATTTAAAGTCCAAATAAAGAGGATATTAACAGCAAAAGCTTACTATTCAATATATGAATACCTAGATGATAGCATAGTATAAGATGACTAATAATATAATCTGTGAACTACTTTGTAGCAACTTGTTTGTTTACATGTGACTTTATTTTTTCATTTGACTTGTCCTATGTCGTTTAGAAATGATCTATACAGGATAAATAAAGCATCATTATTATTATTATTATTATTATTACAGCTTTCAACAAAGAGGTAATGAGACATCTTACAAACGCCGCCGAAGGAACAAATAAACCAATCGAACAAAATGAACCAGTGAAAAAAACAACGAATTCATTGTTTGCAAAAGAAAAAAGGAGAAAGCAAGCATAAAATAAGAAGGTTTTGCAAAAATTGCTATAAGAAAAACAATGAGCGTCATGGCAGAAAATATGCTACTAATCGCACATTGAAAGTTAACACTTACTGCGATGATTGCGTTTTTGTGTTTATCATGCTATAATGAAAAACACTGAATAATTAGGTTACATTTATTAGTTAATCTACGCCAGTGTCATTATGACATATTTATCATCTTCATTTGGGTGTCATTATGGCCTTCATAATAGCACCCAGTGCCATTATGAACTCATAATAACACACAAATTTTAAAATAAAAAACAGGCAAAAAGAAAGTTAGTTACAACTTTTACTTCATTATAAAATCTTTACCAACATTTATTTATTGTAAACATTAATTATAAAGTCTGTACAATTTGTTAAATTCAGTCCATCAATGCGTGAAACTCATGTAAAGCACAAAATTGAACGCAAATAATGACGTTGTCAACGTAAAAATTGCAACAATCAACAAGCGCGGTTACTATAACATCGATTAATATGGGCACTTAATAATTTTGAATTTTTATTTACAAAAACGTTTCTGATATTGTAAACAAATCGAATCTATGCAAAGAAAATCTATTTGGACTGGCGTAGATTAAATTTTGAATGATACACGTTCGATATGAACTTTGTAATGAAACTTGTGTAAACTTTACACGCGTTTCATTATGACGTTCATATCGAACTAGTTTCATTAATAACTATTAATAAGTTTTACGAATTAGCGTTCATTTTATATTGATTGGTTAGGTTTAAATAAGATTTCTGTCTTTTTATGGTTGCTTTAATTAACTCAAAAAAGTTATATTTTGAAAACCATATAAATATCAATCCTTCTTGAGGCCATGCTGGTCCCCCTGATATAATAAAACCAATAAAAAATCAACCAGCGGCTCCACAGCTAGCCAATTCCTCGCTGGTCCCTTATGACCAGCAGGGCCCGAGAGGGGTCAGTTAAGCTGGTCACATGGGACCAGAGTGTTAATTTATCACAATGACATGTCCATCGATAATTGTTATTGATGGTTTTAATATTAACACAAACACGTTTAATTATTTTCTTTTAATTGTAAGATTCTTTCCTTATTAATTATAAATAATTTTGTTTCAAAAAAGGTGAAAGAAGCAAGTTATTCTTATTATTGCATTCTGCATCATGAAATTCGTTACAACTTCTAATACCTAAATTGGGTTTTTGAGTTTCTTTTTTTGTAGTAAATGGAAAGGTCATACGTTTTATAACAAAACTATTTTTAGTTTTTTTTGCTCTAATTCAAAAGTTATATTACATTAAAAATACCAAACAAACCAGAGCACGTGTGACGTCACAATGTTTATTTTTACTCATCGTAGCATACAGAAAATACAGTGTTTTAACTTTTAATCGTTTAAATCTTGTTATTATCGTCAATATATTGATAAATATATTAAATGTCAAACCTTAAAGGTTATCGTGCTTTTACAATAATATAGTAATTAATAATTATTTGTGTACAGGTATAAATTGAATAAATAGAATTCGACCATAAATTTTTTTGAATAAACCCCCGAATCATAACTTTTAAAAATCATAGCATCAAAACAATTTCTATGAATAATTTAAAACGATTAAATAATAAATTTGTACACAGTTATTGAATAGTTTCGGTTTAATTTAGTATTTTATATTTAATTATATATAATGGTGGTTCTTCCGTTGTTATAATTTCATTTAAATCATTCTCATGATTAGATGTTTTTTTAGCTGAAAGAAGACATGGAGAATTGTATTTACTATACTACAATGGGAAGTAGAGCAAAAATTAAACTTGATATAGTACCGCACATGACTAAACAAGCTAAATTTCGGATACTTTCAGCCAGTTTACATGTAGAAGCCGTTGACACTGTACTATTGAAAATTAATTTAACATTATGACGTCACAAACATGCCGAATAATCGTGGCACATTTGTGGTCGCGTGATTCTTTTTAAAATTTTATCAATTCTAAAGCACCCATAATAAGTAAAAAAAAATTTTTTTAAGGGTTTTTTGCATCGACTGTTAATATAATTTATGGTAAAGTTTTAAAAAAACAATGGATACATTTTTTTTTCAATAACCCAATTGAAATAAATTTATTACATAGCCTATAAACAATGTTTTTTGGTGCACTTTTTAAGAATAAAAAAAAGAGTACTATTGTGAGCGATTTTTTTTCAGTAACATACTTTTTTTCCAGAAATTAGCTCAGTCAATAGAGACTTTTATCTCAAAATAGTTTGGGCCAAGGTGATTTTTTTTATGTGGTTGTGAAAAGTGCGTACTTTAAGAATCGGAAAAGTTCTTCAGTCCAGCTGGTCGGTAATTGGAAAAAAATATCAGAAAACATAATTTGTTTTTGGTTTTTTCGTGAAATTTGAAAAATAGGAATGACGCATTGAAAAATAAAAAATATATTCAAAAAGAGCAGTTAATTTTACGTAAACAAGGTTCCTTTACAGGTTTTCTCAAATGTGATAGTTTGGCTTCCAAAAATTAATCAAACCCTGTCGGGTGAGAAATAGCTGCGCCTGAGCCGTAATTCTCAGTTGATGCGTTGAATCTATTTCTCCCCCAAAATTTCGGTAAGTCAAAATACGTCAGAAAGATAAAGGTCTAAGGTTTCTGGTAGGCATAGTTCTATAATACTACAACATGGTCTTGAATCTTGAATTGGCATTAATGTGATTATAATTTTCCGAAAATCAACTCCTTAAATAAATAATTGAGTAATGTCTAAAACGACTGAAACTTATATTCCTTTTGCAGAGAATGATCGATGTACACAGCACGTGTTACGTTTTTTGAAATTTCGCTACTTTTTCGCTAATTAGATGAAAGTACTTGCATCTTGAGAAAGAAAGAACGCGTTTTTATAAAGTGAACGGCGTTTTTAAGGGAAAAGTATCAATTTTTAGAATATATTCGTAACACAATTATCTATAAATTCTGAAACTTATGGATTAAAAAAAACGTGAGAGAATAAACATTTTTCAGGTATTGAAAGAGTATTAAACCCAACGGTTTCTTTTCAGGTAACAATTTAATAGAGGAAAAGCGGAATTTCTCGTTAAATTTGTCGGCTCCGAGCCGGTGACTATTGTATCCGTGTGTGCGCGGCGCTGTGCGCAGTCATCTGCTGGCCTATGTTTATATGAGTAGGTGACCTTCGAAGTCGAGATCAACAACTGAGTTAGTATTAATCTTTCTAAATTGTGACCGTTGAGAAGTGATATTAGTGAATTTTACAGTCGTGAGTACTCAAAACGTAAACGGAAGTGGTTTTTGATGTATACATCAGGCTGTACAAAAGGAAGGAAAGGTCACGTATTTTATTCCCTCCCCAAGGTGGAGGCCAGGCTGTTTCAGCTTTCCAACCTCCTTCAGCCTCAATCATGGATTCCCAGCATACATACATACATGCATTACGTATGTATGGGAGTGGTCAGGATAAGATCGGAAGGAACGGAGTTAGGGTTCTGAGGGGGAGTCAGGCTGTACGAAAGAATTGGCGTGCTGAAACTAAATACATTTTTGTTTTGATTTATACACAGTGATTTCTAACCTACGGAGGAAACTGAAAGGGCAAGTAGAAGGGATCAAAATAAAGTTTTCTTTTTAATTAGATCAAATGATAATGAGAAAGTCAGAGTGGTTTAAAGTTCTTATAAACAATTGAGCTTTTTTCATAAAATACGGCACTAACATAAGTTTTGAATTCACATTTGGAATATTTGAAAGTTTTAATGAAGTTTCTCGGAAGTTGTTCTTGAAAATATCCAGTTATGGGTGTTCATTTATTGAAAACCGCTGGTTTATTTAATCTAATCAAGTACGTTTAATTTACTTAAACGTCTGAAAATAAGTACCTACTTTAATTGTTGTTATTGGTTATTGGTTGCTAATTCGTCTGAAACGGTGAATTACAGTAATGAAGAATATGTAAATATGATAATGGATAACTAGCGTAAAAATAATAGTCTACAAAATTAACTTATCAGAGTGTCTGAGAACTATTTGTGTTCCTATGCAAACGTGAATTATAAAAAATCAGCGGCGCTCAATACATGGGCTTTAACTTATAAGAACTTTCTTAATATTACAGTTTGATCTACTTTTTTTTTTGTAAACCAACCTTCTTTTGATCCCCTCTACTTGTTCTTTCAGTTTTCTTCGTAGGTTAAAATCACTCTGTATACATAATTTAAAATAATTTATTTTCATCACCAATTTTGGGGTCGTTAAACTATTTATAACAGAAAAGCTAATTGACTTAAAGTTTTAATTCCAAACAATACAATTATGTAAGATCTTGCTAATAATTCGTAAATATCTACTTAGTGTACCCCACGCTTTCTGAGAGAAGATTTCAAACATTTCACACTTATTACCATTCTTAATTGTTATCACACACAGATCCATTCTTTATTCTAATAAACAAATTAAAATGTTTCCAGTGCGAGTATTTGTTTGTGTAAATTGGACAGAAGGGTTTAACTTAATGTTTGAAACTGTCAAAATTAAACACGCGCAAAGGGTTTACTGCTTTTTTATTCAGGTGTGTACCACATTTAAATGATCGTTTTACTACCTTCTGAGATATTTACGGCAAAGCTCTGTCCACAATTAAACACAATTAATCGAATTTCGGACGAGTAGGAAAAACTTTTTGGCATGTCGAGAAAATAAAAAATATTTCACCCAGGAGGCTCGTCTGAGAGACGTTCCAGACATTTGCTTCTTTGTGAAGGTAATAATATTGGCGCATTGCTTGAAAATTTTTTACAGCTATGTCTATTGAACTTCCAGTGGTAAGTAGCTATAATAGGCATATATGGAGCATGTCGATCTAAAGAGTTACATAAACTAACCTTAAAGGAGCTTAATGACGGAGGTTCCGTCGTTGTTTTTTCACTTACAAGTACTAAAATGAAAATGACGGATCGTTCTGTATTACTTATGAAGTAATCCTCATAACTGGAGAACTAGTAAGAACATCCGTTGCTCTACATACAATGAACTCGCCCCAAGATAAATTCTTCTCAATTATCGAGCATACAAGTACCTATATTGTATAGCCTGCAGCCTTTACAAAGGGTCAAGAAAGATTGCCGCATTTCTTAAACTAACCGAATCAGAAACGTATAGATGCCGTTACTTTACACGATTTTAGTAATAATCTTGGTCAATATGTGTGCAGATTTAACAAGTGTTAAGAAGAAGAACGACGCGGATAACGTATACATATTGAAGCACATGGCAAACAAGAAATTAGGAAAGAAAAGAGGCAAAATGGTAGCGGTATTCGTAAACATTACAGCGGCATTCGATAGGGTGAATAGGCAAAAGTTGTGGGAGTACATGAGGAAAAAAAAAGATAAGCGAAAGGCTAACAGAAAGGATAGAAGAAATACACCAAGAAACGAGGAACAGGGTGAGAGCAAATGGGGAACTGAGTGAAGGATTTTCCCACTGAGCTCCAACCTGTTCGCGCTATATACTGGAGACCTGCAGGAGACACTAAGGGGACAAGAACAGGGACGCCTGGTGGTGGGGTACATGAAAGTGTGGATGCTGCAACGCAGATTATAGAGTGTTAATAGCAAGGGAAAAAGAAATGAAGAGGATGTTAAAAACGTTGGACAGATATTTGAAAAGGAAAGATCTGGAGGTCAGTGAGAGTAAAACAAAGGTAATGTTATGGAGAAAAAGTATGAATGGAAATGGAAGGATGAGGAGATACAGCAAGTAAAGGAATTCACATACCTGTGATACACAATGAGACAATAAAGATGGGGAACATATAAAAGAGTGAATGAGAAAAGGCGATAAACTAATAGGGTAAGTGTGGAGTGTAAGGGAAGGACTGTTTGGAATGGACTTAAAGAAAAGAAGATTATTATTTGAGAAACTGATAAAAAGTGTGGCACTGTACGAGGCAGACGTTTGGGGTGGAAAGAATACAAAGAGATAGAGGCGCTGCAAGAAAAATACTGGAAGTGGATACTGGGAGTGGAAAGAGAAACACTAGGATACATTATTAGAGAGTAGGTGCAAGTAGAGAAAATAAGGGTGAAATCGGGAAATAGAGCAGTAAAGTATTAGGAGAAAATCAGTAGAAGAACGGAGTGCAAAATTCTACAAGAATTCTGGAAGGAAATAAGAGAAGGAAAAATAGAATATCGACAATAAGCCAGGAAAAAATATTACGAAAAAAACGGATATGTAAAAGTAGAAGTATTAGGACTAAGAAGGGAAGGAGTGAACGTAAGAGAACACATAATTAGAAGGGATAGGGATGTGCAAAAGTAGGAAAGATAAAGATGGTCGAAGGTGAAAGAAGGAAAATACAATGCACACTATAGGAATATTAAGGGAGATAGGATACCGAGATATTTGAATGGGGAGGGAGGAGGCAAAGAAAGAAAATGATGGGGAGATTTAGATGTGGAAACGAAGAGAGGGGAAACAGATATTGGAGAAAGGACGAAGAGAGAAGATGTAGGAGAAGAGATAGAGACGATTAAGCACATATTGCAAGAATGCAGGGTATTAAAGGAGGAGTAGATGATGGTGGAAGAGATATTAGAAAAAGGAGGAAGCGGGAGCGGAGTGGACGTAAGAAACATGGAACAGAAGAAGGCACTTAGTGGGAGAAGAGAAAAGAGAGAAGAAATGAGTGTAAGTGAAGTAAAGAAAGGAAAACCTATAAATAATGCAAATAGAGAATGTAAATAGTAAAACGCAATCACCTTGCAAGATTTTGTAAAATTAAGCAAATAAGGTATATTAGTAGTAACTGTTAAATGTGTGACTGAAAATCATCAACCGCGGCACAAATGTATTGAGAAATCTGTAGCAAAGTAAAATTGCAGTCCCGAAGCTGACATTAGTGGGTGGATCGCCAAATTAAGGTTTGCATTAATGTTCTTCAAAATCAAACAAACATAAGCACAATGAAAATAAACAATGGGGAAACAACAATAATAAATATGGCGTAAATATCAATATATTTACAGGTTTTAAAATACAAAGCAATGCATTAAGTTGAATGGCCCATGAAGGAATTTTATTTTGAAATACATTATCGTATTTTCTTCGAATCAGTATAAGAATCCATTGAGATAGAATCAGAATATTCACAGTTCAAATGTAAGTAAGTTACGTCATGAACAGAAAAATTATAATGTGATAAACCCAACGACTGTGAATTTTCAGCAATGCAGATGCGTAACAATAACAATTGAAGAATTAATGATCACCCAAAAGTCTGCAAATAAATGTCTACATACGTTATTAGCCTTGATCATTTTCATTAATTGGTGTAAGAAAATATTTACCTCAGTGAATAGTATATGTGAAGCCAATTTTTTTTTTTCAAAAAACGATTATTGGATACTGAAAAATTTTAGACACAAAATGTAAGTTGTCTAGTGCATTCTTTTAAAGATGTTCCGAAAATGTTCTTTTCTAAGCTATAAGGATTAACTTTTGTTTACCAGGGTAACCTTTAGTAGCAGTTAGTCAAACAATTCTCAGTAATCATTCGCTTAATTTATAACTAACGATCCGAATTATACAACAAAATTGACGAACGATAGTATTCCACATCAATGAAATCAAAAAAATTATTTAAGTAAACATACAATGGGAAGCAGTATAGATTTCATTGAAACATTGTACGTTTTAAATTATCATTTTGAAATCGTTGAAAAACTAATTTATAGCCGACCCAAAAAAATTATTGACAAACGCAATTTAAAACAATTTCCCGTAATAAATCCAAACACAAGAAAATAAATCTCCATTTAAATATGATAATGTCTACGTATAAACGGAAGAAAACAATAAAACCATAAACATTTATGAAATAAATTGTGTGTAAAGTAATTTCAAGTATCCATCGTATGTAAAATAAATTTGTTTTCATTGTTACACAGAAAATAAACAAAATTAATAACTTAAATTAGTAACTTCATTAAATTAAAATACCAATTTTACTATTGAGAATTTAAAAGAATGTGTAGCGCTAGTAAAAATCGCACGGGTTGCTTGCAAAATTACAAACAAAATATCCATTGTATTCGATTCATACAAACAAATAAGCGCAAACATTCCAACAAATTGGTTCTGACGAATGTAACCAAAAGTAGTTATTACATTTATGAATATGCACACCGTACGTCTAAATTAATTCTTTTAGAATTCTGCGTAATAGAGATTTAACCGTAAAAATACGCCGTTGTGAATTCAATTTTTCATAAACATTGTTCGTATTGCCAATACAAACAAAGTAAGCTTTGTAAAGAGTTTGAATATTAAGTAATACAATTAAACTTTAAAGTAACTTCCATAACATATTATAAAAAAACTCTTACATAAATTGTATATGTTTAATCTACACACTATTGTTGCAAACACAATTCACTTTGGAAATAGAATTCAAACGTTAGTATACGTGAAATAGTAAACACTTAAGTTCTGTATTTCCAAATTTTACGGAATGATACGTAGTTATTAATTAAGCCGTTATTTAAGAATTTTATTTCTTTGTGTGCCAAGCAGTAAATTTTTTTTACCGTTTCAACGCATGTTCGCAATCTCTTTACGTACCCCTGATTTTGGTTATGTACAATATTAAGATAACGTTCTATTTAAAATTATAATTACAATGTGAATTGCAATATAAAATAAAATATTTAATACGCTTACTAGACATACTGCTTAATAAGTAATTATAATTTAGTACTTTATAACATTTTACTTTATTAGGTACAGTATTATCGATTTTTATTCATATGTAGATGTATAACAATGAAAATAACTGTGTATGTATACAAAAGTTATTTGAAATTACTTTAAATGAAGAAAGCGTCTATTACATCTTTAACATTCACTGTTTGTATACAGAATTTTTCTACTTCTGCCCCAAGATACTTATTAACGCGGTCCAACGCTTCAATCAATTAATAGCTTAATTATTTTAACTTATTCCATTTTGTACTCTCTTTGCTTGTATGCTATACGAATGTCATTAATCAAATATCGGTTATTTCTAGTAACATACAAATGTAAACGGTTTCAAAGTACAAAAAATGTATTATAATTTAAATCTTACAAGCGGTTAATTTAACCGTCCTATTGTGTTAACATTTTGGTTTCACTTATTGTCATTATGATCCGGGAGCCTATAGTTGTCGTTTATTGATGTTAAATTGATATAACAGTAAATAATAATAAGAAATAAGATGTAGTATTTATGATAGTATTTTATTACGTTATTTTATTTTTATTACATATTATTATAAATGTAAAGAACATCTCAAAAACGTAGTAGTTATGTATATACATTTATTTGTTACAGTCTTGACAATAGTAATATACATGAGCTTTACATAGATATTTTGAGCTATTACAACATACCATATTAGTTTTATTATCATTTGAAGAGGGACATACATTACATCTTTTTTACGTTTGGTTATGGTTGATTGTTCCCTTACTTTGGCATTACTGGTTGAAGAACGTGACTTTATAACCATTTCAGCTGCAGGAATACTTCGAGGGAGACGTTTTCTTTCCTGAAATAATGGAGTGCTCAAGGAATTACCCAGTTCTTCAAGAAATAGTAGCCATTAAGTTTTCCAGCATTCCAGGTTGGAGTTACTTAGCACCACAGAACATAAGCGTTGTAAGCTGAAACGTCTATGATATTGTGAAAGATAGTCATTGGCCATCTTTTAGTTTGCAGTCTGTATGTGTATGTTATTATTAACTTGTCTAACGTGTCTAGAGCATCTTTAGGTTTGTTGCAATCTAAAATCATAAACGGCTTTTTATGACCTTGGTCACGCACTCTGTTATTGTGGTGCATAGTTCTCGTGAGCGTAACATTTTTATTCCGTTTCGGAATATAGAAAACTATCGACGTATCCTTGGTAAAGCAAAATTTTGGAGAAAGAACTTCTTTCCTGTTGCAGACCAATGCGACTGGCAATTCAGGCTTATTTTTGCGAATAGTGCCAGGCATGACTATTTTTTTTTTCATTAGCATCTTCCCCAGATCGTACGAGGTAAAAAAATGATCATACGTTACGTTGTGACCTTTTAGACCATAAGTAAGATCTAACACAACTCTTTTACCTTGACCTCTCTATGGAGGTTCACTTTCCCTTTTCCCTGGGTAAACTTGTATATTATATGCATAAGCAGTTACAGAATCGCATAAAGTCCTAATCTTGACTCCGTATTTAGCAGGTTTATTCGAGATGTACTCTCTAAAAGGACAACGGCCTTCAAAAGGTACCAGTTGCTCATCTACTGTTACATTTTCGTGAACATTATATACCTTAGGTAGAATTGCAACCCATTCATCTCATAAGTCCAGTATGGGAGCTAATTTATCAGTTTTTTTTATCATGAAAGCGAATTATTCGTGCAATTACATGAAATCGTTGTAGGGACATCGTTGCTCTGAATATTGTACGACCTGACATTTCCATCCCACAGACTGGCGGTTGCCTCTCCATGAGATTTATATACACTCCAGCTGGAAACAGTAGGCCAAAATATGCTTCTAGTTCAATTAATGTTAGTTCTTGAAACGTGTCGCCACAAAGTCTTTTGCCTTCTAAATTTGATATTTTTAAAGTTAGGTTTATAATTTTGGGTGTGAAATATAAGAAGCGCGTGAATCAATTATTCGCGGCGTAGCGCACATTGTTGGCCCGGGAATCAACGGAATAAGATTCGCTGCTGATAACCTTCCCGATTGACGTGTCTTTGTATTCCATACTATATTGCCATCTTTTGAAGTTACGTGATTATCCGTATCAGCTTCAGCTGAAATCGTAGCTTCTACTTCATCATCCAATTCGCTATTATTAGAGTATAACATCAAATTTGATATTTACTATGAAACTAACACACAGATGCTCTCTGGCTGCATTTATACGCGGATCTACAGACAAGCCTCAACAGGCATAAACTTGTTTACCGGTACGCAAATAACGCATGCAATATCCGCAATATTTCGCAATAATGTGGTAATATTTAGTAAGTTATTTATGTTTATGAAAATATAACAAAAATAATAAAATATATTCGTTTATGGTAATAATCGGTTTCCCGTTCTTCTAATTTGAACCACACAAATCACCGGGTCATATAGACCCAAACACAATAAGTGTAACAAATGCATTTAAAAAACTAATTATAATTTACACTGTTCTTAGAGTAATGAAATAAAATTAATGCTGTGGCAACGAAATATTTAAATAAATTAACGAATTATGCACATTAGAAGAACGCGATTGGGTCATATTGACCCGAACACAATAGGAGGGTTAAAATCTAAAACAAAATAAAATCACGATGAGTTTCTAATTTTTGTATTTTGTGCCGGTCATATGACTGAACTATTTTTTTTACTTCGTTATTCAGCTTTGCGGTAACCTAAAGTTTCATTAGAAAATACAGACACAATTAATAGGCAATCAGAAGAATATATTCGTAGTACTGCCGAAATACCAAAGCCGTTAAGTATTATTCCATATTGCAAGGAAATATTCCAGAAATATTGTGTGGTATTACAAATATACAATTTATTGATTGACCATCGATCATCGCACATCACGTGGTATTAATTCGCTTAAACTAATTATTTAATAAACAATTCAATTGATTCTATGTCAAAATGATCTTTTGAAACCTTTTGAGCTATTAATTTTCCTTTTCATTAACCCTTTAACTGCTATATTAATATAACTAAAACATACCCCGGTGCTGACTTAAGAATTTCGTTGGAAATAAAGATTTGTATTATATAATGATTATTCTAGGTTAGAAATTCAATATTTTTTTTCGTCGCAAATAAAAATTTGTGTTATATAAAAATTATTCAATGTTGGAAGATCAATTGTTTTTTCACAGAATACAATAATAGTCCCTTACTGAAATTAAGAATAGAATAATACATTGTAGTCCAATAATGTATGATAAATGATGACACTTGAGTTAATACAATTTCGTTTTTACATTAAAGTCAATATTTCATCAGCGTGTGGTAATTTAAGGATGGAGTTATATATAAATCAACATCACATTCAATACAGTCATATCTGGAGTCCTTTCTCTTCCTGGGTCCCAAAGCTGTATGCCTGCATACATGGCAGACTTTCTGAGTGTTTTTTCTTCCTTGTGAAGGAGGAACCAATTCACGGAAGTGGTCCGCGGTTAACCTGTCAGGTTTGTCACTTCCAGATGGACGGCCTTTTTTCTTCTTCTCCATTGCAAGTCCGTACACTTCGAATAGCTGCCGTACGAGTTCCAGCTGGAAGTCTGCCAGAGGTGGGTTTTCGCCAGTGTTTGTTTTGTAGACCGAGAATTGATGAGATACAAATCCACTAAATGGAAGAATACTTTTTTATACCACTTTACTGATTCACAGTACCGCCCACATTTGTTTTTTTATTACGAAGATAAGATACCAGAAACGGACTTGTGTACCAGTTATCCATGAATAAAGTGTGACCTTTTTCTAAATATGGCTGCATAAGTTTATTTATAATTGCACCAGGAAATCCAAGATTTGGACTGGTTTCAATCAGTTGTTTAGCAGAGCCAGTATAAATTACAAAATCTAAAATGTAATCACACACTACAAAGAACTTTATACCAGATCTGTGGCGTTTACTTTTGATGTACTGTTTGAACAGTAAGGGGCCCTTGAATAAAACTAATCTATTCATAGTTTGTGAAAAGGTACAATAGTTGACTTGAAACAGTTTTTCAATTCATCTACTACCATTTCTATTTTGTACATGCGATTGCCTGCTTCTTGTTCGTTATCACAAAATGCAGAAGTCTCAACAGAAGAAGATATCTGCCCCTAGAAATGGTTTTTTTCAAAAATTCTCCTGTCGTATTTGGATTTTACAATGTCATATCTATTTGTGTCAAATGCTATTTTTACTGCTAATTATTCGGTAAAAAAACATTTGAAATGTTCAAGTTCATTAGATTCATCACTCACTTCATTGTATGCTGCACGAAACCCGGAATTTTCATTTGAAAATGCATGTACCTGAGGAACAAATGGACCGGTCATCCAATTGAACGGTTAATGTGTTGGCATCGTCGGTTGAGCAGTTGATGATTGTTGTGTTACTGTAACATTACTATTTTCATCCTCAGATTCATAATCAGTATCCAGGTCTTCATCATCCAATTCTAATATCGTAATAAGTTCAAGGCAAGAACTAACCTCACTATCCGTCAGACCAATATAACCACTACGGCCTGAAAAACCTCTACTCATTATTGTATGAAAATTGAAAAAGCACTACTATTTATACACTACACACTGCACTACACACTATCCTCTAAAAAAATTATATATTGCTAAACAGTTATTACTAAATAAAAAAAGAAACGTAAACAACAATTGAACACGGAACACGAAACGAACCAAACAGATGACGGAAACACACTCGGCAAGGATCGGTTATTTACGGAATAAAACCGTTTGTTATTACCTTCTACGTAGTTCAGACACTTCCCAACAGATAGCACTAGTTACTTCATAAGCAGAAATACCATATACGTAACATTACATATGCAGCACACAATTAATGTAGGATGACCGTATATTTACGGATGTAGCATATCGACCATATCATGCTACATCCGTAAATATACGGATGTAGCACTTAAAGGGTTAAGTATTTGAGATATTTGTGTTACCTCATAGAACCTTGTGAGTTGATAAACGTTATAACCTAGATGATATCAAGTATCATGTGTCATCAGCGCTGCGGCATGACGATTCTGACTTTCTGCTTAATTTTAAATTACATGAACCCCTAAACTATAGTGGGTTTCAGCTTGACTTTACAGTGTGCGTATATGGGATACAGCATTGCATTACACACAGCTTATCTATTAATACCTTGTCGAAGGCGGCCTTAACTGCTACCTTTTTGTCAGCGGTTGATAACCCAGGGAACCTCTCATACTGCATTTTATGTGAAGTAGTATATTTATTTACATCATAAATTATGTAGCATACAAAACCTTAATTGATGCTATTTTAATTAACAGATATATAAGTATTAAGTATAGTTAGCACAGAATTAATACTAAATATAAACATAGTAAATACAGTAACTCCGATCTTCAAATATAATTAAATTCAATATTTTTGTATATATGACAACCGTAAATAGTAATTTATTTAATGAATGTTACATTATTCGCTGTCACTATTGTTCACTTCGCTACTAAAATAATCATCGGTATCTACATTAGTTATATTTATAATAATGGGTTCTATAGCAGCCATTATATTCCTTGGGAGGTTGTAGTCCAGCGGGGGAATTGTACTCATCACGTAATCACGTACATTGTGGAGGGTTTTTTTTCCGAATTACCAGTCGTGACAGACTCTTTTTGGATAACTTTCGCAACACACTCATTGTTATCATGATGTAAATGCTAATGTAAGTAAGTTTAGCACCAAATGGTTTTCTGAAACTTAGTGGTATTTTGTTTGCTTGTTATTTAACAATTTAGGCCATTAAGCACTATACTGTTAATATAATAATTAACGCAAAAAACCAACGAAAATTCCAACGCGTTCTGAAGAACATAGAAAAAACAATAATAATTTCATAAGTATATGCCCCATTCTTATTTATATTAGTACAGTAATTACCTACCCATAATTGTTAAATTCATTTACATTCAATTAGGTACCTTTGAATAACTTTTTCCAATTCAGTTTAGAAAGTGGCAAATGTTAGAATATAAATTCCAGTTTATACAAACTCTTACCCTCATAGACACCCTAATCAGAAAATAATTTGTAATTGTACTACCAAATTAAAACTGTTGTAATGTATGTTGAGGTAGGCAAGTAACACAATACAAAAATGAATAAGCACTTTCTCTTAATCACATTGTGATTTCAATATATGATTCAACATTGATTAAATATATACAAAAAAATTCATAAATATGCACATAAAAACACAATGAACCTTAAATAAGCTTATAAGTGTTAGCTTAAATATGTAGACTAGTCATATAATGCCACTCTTATTTGGTTCATTTTAATAAGCAAAGAAGTTACTGTAAGAATAAAATATTACATACAAACTGGTATAAAAATTAAAATCAGTATGTAACACAGTAATATCCAAGATTTAGAGAAAGTTTGGTTGAGAATTTCTGGTTTTATAAGTCTTAAGAGACCGCTCTGTCTCCATATAGAAGTGGCAACACTCGCCATAAGGTTTAACATTGGCTATCTTTGGTGTACTGTAAGGTGGTCAGGCTGAAATCCATTATAGGTAGCAACACGTTGTGCACATGTCTCAAGTACCACAAAAATTAATGCGCATTCCACACAATGAAGGAAGGTAGCAGTGATGGTAATTCACGAAATAAAAATACAATACTAATACCATGACTATGCAATGTCAGTATTTAGAACAAATCTTAATATTGTGAATGGGAAAAAATGTGCTTACAAGAATTTTAAAGGATAATTATCAAGATATAACCATAACGGCACTTATCTTCAAAAAAAAAAAACAATTTAGTACTATAAAAACTTTGCACATAGTATTCTTCGCGTGGGATATATCGTTAAAAAAAGAACTAGTGAAAAAATTGTATCTGGACTTAAATTATTTGAGTAGAAAACTTGTGTAACGTGAATAAAAAATATTTAGAAAAGTTTTAAAAAGGGAATTAAAGTTTCTGATTTAAAGCTCGCACCTAACTTGCAACCAGATATCCTTTTAAATAGAAAACTTGTCACACTTTATTTACGTAAGTAAACTAAAAAAATTCGTACAGATCTACTTTAACATTAAAACATAAAATAAAGTAACACAATATGTAATATGTAATATAGCAATCCATGTAACGGAATAAGCATTTGAATATGTCAATAGTCATCGTTTTGGTATGTAATTCTTTATAAAGCTACGAACTATTACGTTCGAAACATTTGTATTGTTTAAATCCACTATCGCATAACTCCGTGCTAGAACTCTGTGATATAAAACTAAAGTGTTCGGACCAACAATATTTTGATACCGTGATTCAATTTACTAAACGCTATTAAGTATGATTCCTATACATTAGCCAGTACTATTAAAATATTTGGTGTGAAACAACACGCAACCTTCAAAGCTACAAAGTGGCAATTGAAAGAAATGAAATAATCTTATTTACAACTTTTCAGGATAATTATACAATCCCTTTTGTAATAAGTTCATAACGAACAATAGGCAAGATTGAGAAATATATATATATATATATATATATATATATATATATATATATATATATATATATATATATATAAGAATATCGATAATACAGTATATAGTCTTTATGAAGAAAAGTTATGTAAAACTAAATTATCTTTAAAAAACATGTTTACGCATAATGAATCGATATGTTTAAGGTCTACGTATCGGTATATTCATATCTTTGAAAAATTGAAGTGTTTCAAAAGTGTTTCATAAAAACGAAAAGCTCTACCCCTAATAAACCGTCCTCTCCGCCGCTGGATTTGTTCCAAAATCTAACAACTCAAGGACCTTATGAAATCTGGCGTTTAATACTCTACTCCCCATATCCAAACAAAAATCCAAACGTTTGTCTTCATCGCCTTCTTCTAAGGTGTGTCCGATACATGATCCGGTTCTGCTTCAAAATTCTCTGTAAATGTGATTTACTTATTTCAGTTTCAATTGCCCTTCTTCTAAGTGAACATCTTGGAGCTTCTCTCACGGATTGAAGGAGAAGAACTAAAGCAGTATCATCTTCATTCAACAATTTTTTTGATTATTTAATGTCTAAAGCAGTGCTTGTTTCTGGGAACTTAGTCACCCACTTCTTAACTCCGATATTAGAAACGCCCAACTTCCGGGTATTTTTTGTTAAATTTACTAATAACCACTCGATTCCACTCTTTCCCAGTTCCATAGCATTGAATTAAATAAATTCTTTGTTCTAGAGTCATCATTATAGATTATAAACGGCATCAAAGTAACGTAGATTCGATTTAGAGTTATACTGACTTATTAGTTGTCAGCGGTCGTCAGTGATATCTTGCTAAGAGGTTATTTGTGTATCCTATGGAACGAAGTTATAGAGTCCAAATTTTGAAGAAAAGTGATATTAGCTCGAGAGTCGTTTGAGTTATATAAAACGTAATTCATGTTTGGGAAATGAAGCAGGGCAATGATTAAGATTGACTTTTTCGGAGAAATTAAAACTACAAAATGTTTTCACTATCTCTATTCTTATTGCACAGAGTAACTGCAGTTGCTGTAAAAACGTTTGAAGTTTGTAAATTGGCTTTCATGTACATGACGACTGGCTAAAAGCCAAGTATTTTTAATCACCACTATCACCTTTCTTTTCTGAAACGCATCTCAAGTATTTTTATATTACCCCTCCATAGTAATGAGTTTCTTTCCATTCTAAACGTATTTTCCTTTTTATCATGAATTTCATCCTTTCTATGCATTTTTCCATCAGTCGTATATCTTTGCTTAGGTATAAATTCCTAATTCCTAAGTATTTCCTATTTACCCTTTAAAATAATTACGTGCACGATAAATGTCGCATCGTAAAATTTTGTGTTTTACTGAGAACCTGTAGGAGTTCGCTTGTACGCATGTGTAGGTGTGCATGTTTGCGCATGTAGGGGTGTTGCGCCTCTGTATCTGCTTGTCTGGTTGTCTGAGTGTTTTCATACTTGCGTGCCCACGAGCGTGCGCATGTGCGTGTCAACGCGTGTGCGCGTACGTGCAGTGAACGTGTACGCGTGTGTGCGTCTGCGAATGTGCGCGAGTAGGCGTGTGAGAATGTGCAGATCTGCGAGTATGCGTACGTGTACGTGTGCAGGTCAGCGCGTGTGCATCTGTGTAGGTGTATGTATGGGCGTGTGCAGTAATGTATGGGCGTGTGCGCATGTGCGTGCCTACGTGTGTGCATATGTTAGTATCTGAGTGTGTGTGTACATATGTTAGTATCTGTGTGTGTATGTGTGTGTGCATGTGTGCGTATATATGCGTGTGTGCTTGTGCGCGTGTGTACGTGTGAACGAGAACGACAAAACGTACGGTCTTGGAAAATCGTATTTACGCTTGGTTCGATTGCTCCTTCAGTTATTAGATTTTGGAACAAATCCAGCGGCAGAGAGGACGGTTTATTAGGGGTAGCTTTTGGTTTTTATGAAACACTTCAATTTTTCAAAGATATAAATATACCGATACGTAGACCTTAAACATATCGATTCATTATGAGTAAACATGTGTTTTAAAGATAATTTAGTTTTACATAACTTTTCTTTATAAAGTTTTGTAATACAATGGCAGATAAGTCAAAAAATTAACTGTATAGGACTATATAGGATTGAAAATGCCTAAACTGTATTATCGATATATATATATATATATATATATATATATATATAAAGTTGTAAATAAGATTATTTCATTTCTTTCAATTGCCACTTTGTAGCTTTAAAGGTTGCGTGTTGTTTCACTCCAAATATTTTAATAATACTGACTAATGTATAGGAATCATACTTAATAGCGTTTAGTAAACGGTATCGAAATAATTTGAGTTATTTAGGAACTCCGTAGTATTTAGAAATTAAATTGATAGTGACTTTACACCATGGCGGATGTAGAATTGTACATACGTATGATATAAAGGTCTATATTACACTTCTGGATTGATGCCGACAAATGTAGAATTGATGGCGCCCTTTTTTTTTCTTTTTTTTAAATGTATGTTGAATTCTGGTATTTGAGACGTTCAATATCTGCGCACACAGGATGATATTGTTGGTCCCAACACTGTAGTTTTATATCACAGAGTTCTATCACGGATTTATGCGATAGTGGATTTAAACAAAATAAATGTTTCGAACGTAATAGTTCGTAGCTTTATAAATAATTACATACCAAAACTATGACTATTGACATATTCAAATTCTTATTCCGTTACATGGACTGCTATATTACATATTACATATTATGTTACTTAGTTTATGTTGTAACGTTAAAGTAGATCTGTACGAATTTTTTTAGTTTACTTACGTAAATAAAGTGTGACAAGTTTTCTATTTAAAGGGATATCTGGTTGCAAGTTAGGTGCGAGCTTTAAATCAGAAACTTTAATTCCCTTTTTAAAACTTTTCTAAATATTTTTTATTCACGTTACACAAGTTTTCTACCCAAATAATTTAAATCCAGATACAATTTTTTCAATAGTTCTTTTTTAACGATATCACGCGAAGAATATTATGTGCAAAGTATTTATAGTACTAAATTGTGTTTTTGAAGATAAGTGCCGTTATGGTTATATCTTGATAATTATCCTTTAAAATTCTTGTAAGCACATTTTTTCCTATTCACAATATTAAGATTTGTAGTGTTAAAATACACGTTATACTTTTTCAAGGATTAACCAAACATATTTTATTAAGTAGAACTCTCTAGCTTTACGCCCACTTAATGCGCTTGTTTTAATGCTTTTCACACACACACACACACACACACACACACACACACACACACACACACACACACACACGCACGCACGCACGCACGCACGCACGCACACACACACACACGCACGCACGCACGCACGCACGCACGCACGCACGACACGCACGACACGCACGCACGACCACGCACCACGCAACACACGCACGACACGCACGACACGCACACAGCACACACGCACAGCACACACACACACACGCACACCACACGCACGCACGACACGACACACACACACACACACACACACACACACACAACACACGACACGACGACACGCACGCAACGCACGCACGAACGCAGAACGCACGCACGACGCACCACCACGCACACGACGCACGCACACACGCACGCGCACACACGCGCCACACACACACACACACACACACACACACACACACACACACACACACACACACGACACACACACACACAAACACACACACGCACGCACGAACCACGCACGAACGCACAACGCACGACGACGCACACACGCACAGCACACCGCACCACGCACGCACAGCACGCACACGACACACGCACACACACACACACACACACACACACACACACACAACACACACACAACCACACACACACACACACACACACGCACACACCACACACACACACCACACACGCACCACACCACACACACGCACACACACACACACACACGCACACACGACACACACCACACACACACACACACACACACACACACACACACACAACACAACACACACACCACACACCACACACACACACGACCACACACGCACACACGCACACACGCACACACAGCACACACACACACACGCACACACACACACGCACACGACACACACACACACACGCACACGCCACACGCCACACGCACACGCCACACGCCACACGCCACACGCACACACGCACACACGCACACATTCACACAAGCACAAACGCACACACGCAGGCACGCAGACACGCAGACACGCAGACACGCATTCACGCAGGCACGCAGACACGCAGACACGCAGACACGCAGACACGCAGACACGCAGACACGCAGACACGCAGACACGCAGACACGCGGGCACGCAGGCTCGCAAACACGCAGACACACAGACACACAGACACACACACACACACGCGCGCGCTCGCACCCACGCACACAGGCGCATATATATATATATATATATATATATATATATATATATATATATATATATATAAATGTTTAATTTTCGTGACTGTTCAAATACTATATATTTAAATATTACTGGGAAGCAGCCGAAGGTTACTACTTAATTAAATTTCTTCGCTTCAAATAATGTTTATTTCCTTTATCAAGACTAACTATAAAGCAATTTGATTAATATTAGTTCCTCAATTAAAGATGCATAATACTAACATGAAATATGATATACAACTAGAAATAAAAATAAAAATTAACTGTATATAGTATATGTAAAATGCAGTGACAAGACATTCACTAATGGGATTTGTTCTAAAAGGTACTTAAAACATAGTTTGTAAAATAGAGTAAAACACATATGGAGCCTGAAATCATATTAACTTAAGGAGGACGAAGTAAAAAATTAATTTCTATTTATTTCTTTAACAAATATATATATATATATATATATATATATATATATATATATAGATATCCGCTATTTCTTGATTAGAAAACAAAAATGGCATTCTAAAAGATCACTTTTGCAATAAAAATTAACACAATAAAATATATAAATATATAAAATAAAATATAAATAAATTACATTCTTTCTTATGCACAAGTCGTATTTAAAATAAAGCGTGATATTTGACATAATTTGATTCTTTTGTTTTTATTGTTCTTGTCATGGCACACTATTTTTTGGGGGAGCATCAGACGTTCTTTACTTACCATTTCGAAGCTGTTCATAGATTACAGCTAATTTATCTCAAAAACTATGCATTTTTCGAAAAAGCAGAAGACAAAAAAGTTCCTAAATCAAATGGGCAATCGAAATTTTTTTTTAAAGTTAGGGGCGTCGCATGAAAAAGTTCTACCCTGTAGATATTGATAAACGTTAAACTACTCTTAATATTGAGTTTAAGGAGTGTAATATGTGTACTAAATTTGGATTTATTATTTTAAATAGTTTTGAAGATAAATTAAAGGAATGAAAAAAAATTAAAACCTTGAAACTAAGCGTTTGGCAACCTATGTTTATATGAACTTTTTGTCTTAATTTTGAAAGCTCTATCGACTATTAAAGTCCTGCTACAAAAAACTGGAACACCCTGTATATGTATATATATATATATATATATATATATATATATATATATATAATACTTGGTTCCTATAATGTTAAAAACAGAGAAATTCGTGTTTTTCTGAAAATATTGTCGTATATCTAGTTGGGTATAAATGTATAAATTCACGGACGCCCTACATTTCAAATACAAGGTGAGCTATGTCAGTTATGAAAACGGCATCGTTCGTCTGGAGTATTGCGACAACCGCACCCCTTAACTTCACTCATAACCGTGAATCCATGAAAAATCGTGAAAAATGAGACATACTGTACGTGTATCCTTTAGTACTTTGTAAGTCATTAAACTAAAATCGAAGCCCCCTACCATTTTCGGAACCAACATTAGCAATTAATGATATAAAGTTTTCGAACGGTTTGGAACATGTTATCCATAATCCTAAACTAAACATAGGAAAGATTAGCCGTTTAATATTGATAGAAATCAATATACAAAAATGTAGTGAATACAAATATACGAAAATCGCATTTAATTAAGCAGGCAATTATATAATCGAGGTGTAACCTAAATTATATTTTACAACGTAGACAATTATAAAGGTATTTAAGCCTTTTATGTGACGTTATCTAATTATTAATAGTCTTGATCTTTTGTCAAAGAAAGAATTGCTTAGTGTTAAGGTAAGAAACTATAATTATTTTCAAATTAGTTCGCAATCCATTATTTTAATTTTAGTTCCACGTACAAAATCGCTTCATTACGATTAAGTTTTCCGTTTTAGCAGTAGCGCGCTTCAACTTTGATTGATTGTTTTAACACAAATGTTAGTGAAGTGGAAACACCTGTCAATACTACCCATTTCTTCACGTTTAGTAACAACTATTTACAAAATTTTAAGATCTAAATACTAGCATTAATTTAATTGAAAATACAATATTACACAAGCTTTCTATTTGGGGAGTTTTTGAGGAAAAGGAGTACTGCGTTACTAACAAAAGAGCTTTCACCATACGCAGCCTGAAATTCAGTCAATATCTTGATTGACTGATATTTCTGGATGGCGTCTATCAGGATACCTCTCTTTGTAGACGCGCGTAGTCAATAACGGGTTCCATAAACATTCGTCCAGAATGAAAACCATGTCAACCAGACAACGTAACATTTTCAATTCGATTTTGAGCCTTTTTGACAAAGTGAAAACGGTAATGTGACAAATACAATCAATTGTAATTAAACCGACATATGTCGTCTGCGTATTGCAATTGTTATAGTTATTGGCATGGCAATTATGTTAAATATGTTCATGATTAAAGAAGAACATACTCTCTGAGTAACATTTTTTAATACCGTTCTTTTTTTCTTCATATTACTGATTTTTTAAGTAACAAGACAATTTAGATAATAATAATTAAGTATCTGACGCAAATAGTGCTATTGTTCATTGCTTCCTCTAATTTTATTTTGGATATTGGGTGAAAAATCAAAATAAATGATTCAAACTATCGTTATTATCATGGAAACTATTAACTTAAGATATTAGACAAATTTTACAAAAATCAAAGACAACTTAAAAAACATTTCATTCATGAAAAGATGTACAGGGTGTTCCATTTACAACAGTCGACTTTTGCTATTTCTTCCGTGGTCGTTAGAAAAAAATCAGTACGGCCCTTTTGCAACAAACTTCGTTGAAAATGAGCATATCGATAACAAAAGGCTCTTTTTTTATGATAATCTCCAATTTCGTTGCTCTGCTGCCAACGATTCAATAGTTATGATTTTTTTACTGAATCATAATTTCGGGTAGAATTTTTTTAAAACATTCATTTCTCCCAAATGAATGGTCAACAAACCTGACCTAGAGTCGAATATGGGTTTCAAACACATTATAATTTATAGGGTGTTCCATTTAAAATAATTAAGTACGGTCCTATACAGACGAAACCGAAAGCTGTGGAGGGCTCAAAATATTATTAGTTTGTAAACAGGGAACATCTGAACAAAAAATGTCTCGATATCTTTTCTTCTAAAATTAATATTAAAGATACTAACACGAATGTAGGGCAAGTGGCATAATATATATATATATATATATATATATATATATATATATATATATATATATATATATATATATATATATATATATATATTAGGGGGGATCAAAAAAAACCAATTTTTGGGGTAGTGCGGAAAAGTTGCCTCTATTTATAAGTAACTTATGTGCAAAATTACACCACCCTAGGATAACGTCTTCTGCCCTGACAAGGGGCGTGAAATTTCAAAATTTTAGTAAAATCGCCAAAACTTATTTTTTTTTTTCAATTTTTTAAGTGTCACAGCACTTTGCGGTAGTATGCAAAAGTTGCACCTACGTATGGTTAATTACTGTGGAAGATTTGACGTCCCATGAACAATATCTTCTGTTCTGGCAAGGAGCCTGAAATTACCCAAAAATCGACAAATACACTGTTTTCTCATTATATGTTTAGATATAAATATAATTATTTTAGCAGCAGATTTTCCAAATTATTATTTTTATTATTTACCAATAATAATGATTAAGCTTATTATTTAAGTTTAGATGGAAATTTTTTTGTTACAGGTCGTGAACTGAGCTCGCATTAGACTGCCCAATTTTCGAATCACCGACAGATTTTGGAAGAATGCTTCCAACATACGAGGATATTATTAAATGCTGCATTTACGAAAGATGGCGCCTTGGATCTGAAACAACTGGTAACAAGGAACCCGCATTTTCTTCCATCGCAGAACAAGTTTGTGTAAAGCTGCAAATGCTGTATTCTGATGCTTCCATTCCGACAGTTTCAAAGAAACGTGTCCTTGATATGATTCATGCATATCACAAGAAATATATCGATATCAAGGCAGTTTATAAAAGAATAGAGAAAAGCATAATAACTAAAGCAAGGGTGGAAAAGTTTAAAGAAGAATCACGCTTTCTTTTTGATATAGCAGCTTGTAAGTGCTCCACATTTACAGAGTGCAATTGCCCGAAGGAATCCAAGGTCCCCGTTAAGGAACAGACATTTCTTGCTGATCAAAGAACAAAGCGGCTAATGTGTATTGGATCGCTCGATTTGCGAGAAACCAAAAAGCTTCAAGCACGTGCCGGAAGGAACGCAAAACAATTCCTTCGTGGTTCTAAATCTACTGCGTCCTGCTCGTCGCAGCCTGATGGTGATGAGCCCTTGTCAACATCAACGTTCTTAGAAGATGATGAGGCAATTGATGAGGATAAGGAACCTGAACCTGATGACTACGACAATCCCGGACCGTCGACTTCATCCTCTTCGCAAATGCGAAGGAACCTTACAAATACCGCATTAGTAAGCCAAAGATTTGGGGTATCGCTTCAAGCCACGGCTGCCATAGCCTCTAGCGTTTTGCATGACGTAGGCCTAGTCACTGAATCTGATACATCTTTAGTGATTGATAAGAACAAAATTGGTAGAGAGAGGCATCGAACCATGCAAGAGCTTCAAAAGCAGAGTTCAGACATTGACAATGATCATTTAATAGGTCTTTACTTCGACGGGCGACGTGACAAAACATTGTCAAGGGAAAGGGTGAATGATAAATACTACCAAAGAACAATTGTAGAGGAGCACTATTCCTTGGTGAAAGAACCAGGATCTAGATACATCGGTCATGTTACACCTGCTTCAGGATCAAGTCAGGCCATTGCTGAAAGTATTTACAACTATATTACAGCAGAAGTGCCCGGAGGTTTCAACCATATTCTTGTGCTAGGGTGTGATGGAACGGCTGTAAATACCGGCGTACACAAAGGAGTACTGCGTTGTCTTGAACTGAAGACCGGGAAAGCTGTGCAATGGGCTGTTTGTCAACTACATTTCCATGAATTGCCTCTCTGTCACTTGTTCGAGTTCCTCGATGGTCCCACCTCTGGACCCTCTTCCTACACTGGTTGGATTGGAAAATCTTTGAAGGCGTGTGAGCTGCTTCCAGTGGCAACATTTGAGCCTGTTAACTGCACCTTGCCATCCCATGATACATTAACTTTGAGTAAGGACCAGAAGTATCTGAGGGATATTGCTCTCGCCGTTAGCTCAGGCATATGTCCTTCAGATCTTGCTAAACGCAATCCAGGTCCCCTAAACATGTCCCGCTGGTTGACAACAGCTAACAGGATATTAAGACTGTATGTTTCCACCACGGAACCATCAGACAGCTTGCGTATCCTAGTAGAATTCGTTATCAGAGTGTATGTGCCATCTTGGTTCCGCATCAAAGTCTATCATTCAATTAAGGATGGAGCTTGAAATCTTTACCACTTCATTCAGTCATCCAGATACTTGGATCAAGTTTACCGCGACGTTGTAGACAAAGTGATTTCTCGGAATGTTTACTTCGCATCTCCAGAAAACATTCTGCTCGCGATGCCGACTGATGAAAGAACACATATCAGAACCCTTGGCATTCGCAGAGTAATAAAAGCACGAAAATCAAATGAGACAGTGGGAAACGTTGGGATTAGAAAGTTCAATATCCCACAAATAAACTTCGAAGCAAACGACTACGTCGACCTAATTCACTGGTCGACCAGCGAAGTAACGCCACCACCCATTCTAAATGACGTGACTACACAAGATTTGCAAAGTATGCTGGAAGGACCAATACCAATTGACTGGACTTTTACAAAGTTCCCATGCCACACACAAGCTGTGGAAAGAACAGTAAAGTTGGTTACCGAGGCCTCAAAGAAAGTGTATGGTGATAACAACCGGGACGGATTTATTCGCTCCACTCTGAAATCGAGAAAAGCCATGCCTGAATTTAGGTGCAAGAGAGTACAAAACCCAAAGACTTAACAAAACACACATTTTTGTACTTACATTTTGAAGACTTATTTCTTATATCTAATAGTAAGCGAGTGTATGACAATTCTGGTTTATGTTTAATAAATATTAAATAATGAAGAAAACATTGTATTTGTCGATTTTTGGGTAATTTCAGGCTCCTTGCCAGAACAGAAGATATTGTTCGTGGGACGTCAAATCTTCAATAGTAATTAACCATACATAGGTGCAACTTTTGCACACTACCGCAAAGTGCTGTGACACTTAAAAAATTGAAAAAAAAAAAAAAAAGTTTTGGCGATTTTACTAAAATTTTGAAATTTCACGCCGGGCAGAAGACGTTATCCTAGGGTGGTGTAATTTTGCACATAAGTTACTTATATATAGAGGCAACTTTTCCGCACTACCCCAAAAGCATTATCAAAGATTAGTTTTTTTCGATCCCCCCTAATATATATATATATATATATATATATATATATATATATATATATATATATATATATATATACAGAGTGTTTTAGCGATACTGGGCCAAACTTGAAGTTCCTCTCTTAAATATAAGTTGAAAAAATAAATTTCAACTCAACATTACTTTTCCTTTAAAAGATACAGTATGCCAAAGATTAAAGAAATATAACAGTTTTTGCTTATAACTCGTGTAAATTTAAACCGATTTTGATGAAACTTTGCAAGAACAATAAACAAAGATCCTTAATTTGGATATTTTAGGTTTTGTATGTCTTCCAGAGGCGTAGATATTCAGGGTTGGCCCCCTTTTTCCTTCCCTATCTTTTACGCCACTGCATTTTTTTCAAATCTAGAAGACTTTTTTAATTTTAAAAATTCAGAAAAAAATGGCTCTTGAAAATTTTTTATTAGAAGCTTATTTAGAGAGATATTTTGTTATGGACATTGCAATTTAGAAAAAAAATGAACAGTTGTAATTTTTTTATTACAGATCAGATATTAACGGAAAAAGATATCCAATTAAAGAACAAATATAACTAAAATAAGATTAAACGGTAACTTGACAACATTGTTAATATATATGAATTGGGGAGGGAGAAAGATTAAAGAGGAAAGAGAAAAATTGTTGCATTATGTGATATTGCTCAATAGATCGTCAAGTGTTGTGATATTTAAACCAATATTAGCATCTATAGTATTAAAATGTAATTACATTATATAAGTAGGGGCTTTTAATAATGAGTTCGTCTTTGGAATAGAAATAACAAAGGTTATAGGGAATCTTGATAAACGATTGGGTACAGAAAAGTTAAGGGATGATAGAAGAAAAGGACAGTCAATTCGGTTAAGTAGGAAGTTGGAAACGACTTACGAGATATTCTTGAGGATAGCCCTCGCCGGATAAATACCATCAATCTTAAGGGAAGCATATTTCAAGAATTTTCGCTGAACATCTTCGATCATATTTATGTGTTTGTGATAGATAGGGTACCATATAAGACTACATTACTCCAGTTTAGACAGAACTAATGAAAAGTACAGTTTGAGTGTAATAAAACGATTTTGTGTTCCTAAATATGAATCCCAGCAATCTTTTTGCATCTAGGCATATGGCCTGAATTTGACTCGAAAAGCTTAGATGCTGATCAAACATTACACCTAGATCTTTGGTATCAGAAACCCGGGATAAGGGGAACGAATCTACCGAATAGTCGTAGTGGAGTAAGTTCCTTTTTTTACTAAAGGATAATATTTTGCATTTGGAATTGTTTAAATACAGGCAATTACTTTGACACCAGTTATGTATGACCATTAATTGTTCTTGAAGGGCAAGACAGTCACTCAGAGAAGTGATTTCACAATAAATCTTAAGGTCATCAGCAAATAAAAGATGATTGCATGAGATTAGACCAGAAATATCATTAATAAATAATTAAAAGGTAACTGCAAGAACATACAAAAATATAGACAAGGAATTTACACGTACACAATTGTTTAGTGACTAATAAAGCACAAAATACATACGTACAATTGCAATAAATTACATAGAAACATAAATTGGCTCGAAGGCAAACAATTCTACTTAAACAAACTGACACATAAGAAACTCATTAAAACAAAGCCTTGCAAGAGTAAGTGCAAATAAATAACAACGAGACCGCTGCACAACCTTGAACGTTAGAAAAATACAACGTCCCTTCCTCAAGTTACACATCCATCTGCACAACACAATAAAAGAATAAAAATAAAATTGCAGGTGTTTTAATGGTCATCTGGACCCGCGTGTATGTAGATCAATCAGCAATTGCCTATTTACAATTATAACCGAAAGCTATCTTTTGCACGTTTGTTCACGTCCACTTCTACACAAATGTAAATATAATCAACAAACAACAATGCTAATTCGGTCAAGTTTGGCCCTAACCCCTTTATTTTGAACAAATTTCCACTTAATGAGCCTGCGTGCGTTATTAGATACTTTTTGTAAGCCAATGCTTGATTTTTAAAACGTTACATAGGCTTGTAGAATTATTTGCTGCGAGCTTTAATTTATATTAAAATATCTACTTACACTAGAATATATTCCCTTTTGTTAAACATTTTACCAAAACAATCCGGCTTAATTAAAACTTTAATCCCCTCCGATTTTAAACTAACTATATTTACTCCCGAAAATCAACCCCCCTCTTTCAAAAGTAATAAGAAAACAAGAAATTATTACGTGGGAAGATTTTTCCACATTCTTTACTGAACGAAATCTTAATTTTAAAAATATGCATTCGTCCGTAACAAACCCTACATTTAGGTCTCGAGTTTCAAAGAATCAAACAAATACGCCTTTGATCGCGACGTGTACCGGCGTGATTAATTATTAAGCATTATTACATCGAAAATGTGCTAGTAAAACTACTCAACAATTCGTTGGACTCCTTCAGTAAAGGCGGACACCTGCTAACTAAAAACATGTGTTTTTCAACCCTTAGCCAAATATCAGTTACATACAATAAAGTATTCAAATCTAACAGATAAGACAATTGAATGCATTCACCCGTATAGTTGTTTCTATTTACAAAAACCTAACCAAATTAAAAAAAAGCTGTAAAATTAACCTGGTCCGAAAGTACTTATAGCTGATTACTTTTATAATTGAGTACTGATAAGGTTAGGGATAACTACTTAAATTTTTGTATAAATAAGGTAGGGTTCTCTCACAAATTGTCTATTTTACAAGTATTTGACTAATTTTGACCTAAAATAGACGTAATTTGTATTATTAAAACTATTTCCAGATAGAACAAGATTTTATGACGTTTCGTAATAAAAACAGAGGGGAATAAATGACATTTTTTATTTTTAATTTTTGATTTGGTTGAAAATTGGTACATGGGGTCTTTGTTGCATGCTAAATACATTTTTTTAATACAATTTTTCGATATCATGTTAATTTGACATCATAGTTAACATTTTCCAAAATTCCCGGCAAATCTATGGTCACATGACAAATGTCACAATGGATTTTTTGGTTGTCAGACATGCAGAAACGAACCGCCAATAGAGTTTTTCAGAAATTTCAATAATAAAAATTATTGCCATGGCGGTCCCTGTATATATATATATATATATATATATATATATATATATATATATATATATATATCACACAGGGTGTCCCAAGACGTTTTACAGTCCAATATCTCAAAAACTGTTCAAATGACAAGAAATTTGGCAGTTATAAACTTTCAAAACTGATGCTTACATCTACCATAAAGAGACGTTTCTGTCCCGTATTTCCGGTCACGTGGATTCAACATAATTTTTTTAATTGGGACAACCGGTATAACATTACATTTTTTAGTGGACCTTGCAAAACAAATCCAACCATAACACACTTGTCGGGGTGTGGCATAAACTAGACCTTTAAGTAACCCCATACAAAGAAATCCAAAGGTGTAATACACGTAGAACAGGATGGCCACAGAATTGTACCTATATATATATATATATATATATATATATATATATATATATATATATATATATATATATATATATTTAATGTATATTTAAGTATTGATAGGTACTAAGAAATATAGAATACATAATAAAGATTATAATAGAATTAGAGTTAGTGTAACGAAACTAAGTAAACAGATATGTAAAATCGCATATTACAGAAGTGCATAATAACATGTAACTGAGTACATATGTAATTGTACAGCACATTGTGAGCTAAATGAGTCAAGTTTTACAATTATTGCATTTTATGCATGATTGTACAATAGAAATTTCACTGTAGTTGTTTACGATCATCTTCGGAAGATATATATTGTGTATTTTCTATAACATTGGTCATCATATCCATTTGGAGTAGGTAAAGCCTGTTCTGGTAGCATAATCTGCTTGAATTCTAAAATCATAGAAAATACTATGTATTAGATACCATGTCGATGAAAGAAATTATATGAGTAAGGTTAACGATAATGGCAATGTTAAGAAGGTTCATATAATTTATGAAGAAGAATATTGAACAATTAGTGAAAAAGTAACTTACACTTGTGTTAAAAGGAAGTGTAGCCACATAAATTAACATTGTTGGTGCAAATTAACTAAAGGTGTCGAGAAGGTTATGGACATTTTGATCTCAGATTATGAGAGAAGTTAAAGTTAGTGTAATTTTATGTTTTTTAGAATAATTATGATAGCAAAATGGTGTGAAACCGTATTGGGTAAATGGGGTATCATTGTGAAGGAAATTTGATGTAGAATTCAATGTTTATATCATTTTTAAGATCTATCGTAGTATAACAAAGCAATTTGCAAAATTAATAAATTGTAAATTTCAGAATAAGGTTCAACCAATCAGAATTAAGACCAGGTTTGTTTGTATTGTAAAATAGGTCCAATCAAAATTGATAGTTTAGAAAAAAATGATATTACTTTTGTAAATTTTCTTAACACTCTCTTACTAACATTGAAAGTGAAAACACGTTAAATTTTGTTCCTAAAATGTAATAAATTTTAGATTGGGTTTCATAACCATATTTTTAAAAACAAAAACCTGTTCGCAAAGTTCAATTATTATAAAACAAAAGTGAGGTTAGTGTTAAAAATAATTGAATCGGAAAATATATATTTCTATTGAGTTATGGAGTGTTATTATTGATTTTTGTTTTAGTATAAACTAAATTAATTAAACATAAGGGAGTTATTAATTTCAAAGATATAAGAAAATTTTAATAAAATAAAAATTTTGAATGCAGTTGATTCTTGTATTTAAATCTTAATCTAAAATTAAGTACTTTGAGAAAAAGTCTATAAATAAAACAAGATGCCGATATGTATTGCATTAAAATTATGCAATAATGAAATAAACTGCCTATGCAAGAAAAGTTAATAATTAATTAACACAACCGACTTGGAGAACAGGATTTCAATTTATTGCAGATTGCAGCAGCAGAAGGAAGATTGATGATGTAATTTACATGAACATATTATTAGTAATTTAAGATTATGTTTGTGTTTATTCTTATCATCCATGCTTACATGTGTAAAGAGTTTGAGCAAATCATATACCAGTCAGTAAATAATAGCGCGATTCATTAATAGTATAATTATATTACTTTAGGTCGAAGTAAAATTAAATTACACTTACATTAACATTAGTTTATTTCATTGTTTAGCCTTAATCCACAGAATGCACATATTTAACATCACAATCTATATGCGCACAATGTTTTGAATAATTAAGGATTATACGAGGTGTTTGAACAAAACAATTTTAGTTGAATTAAAATCTAATTGCAATAATAATTAATTCCTTGAACCCCATCCCCTTTATTTATTATTATATTTCATAAATTTAATATAGAGAATAATTAACATCCAGTATAAAATTAAAAATACACCATTGGAAAGCCCAAAATCTAAGTATTTTAATTATTTAATAATCGGCAATTTTTATACCTCTTCTAGAATTTAATTTCTTCAATTAGTTGTTACTTCCCACTGTATACTCGCCTTTCCTTGCCTTATTTCAAGCATCAGCATTTCATGTTATACATTGCAATTAGTTCTCTTTAATATCTGTTCCCTTTTACTTTTCAACAGTTTGTTAAGCGATCATAATTTACATTCGTACACCATTCAGCTAAACATATCTATACGTGTTTTACACTTATAAACATGTGTTCTTGTATCTTGTGAGTAATCGAGGTTACCTAATCTTGCTAGGGTATCCTGGAAAAAACTTTGATAACTGATTTGTTCCTCACTTTTGTGAAAAAACTGAGGCGTTTTTATTTCTTTTTTTTACCGAAAATTGCAGTATTATTCTTTTCTATATTTAAAGTTCACCCTTATGTTTTGGTGAAATGCAGCCGGGTAGTGGCAACAGTTAAAGAAAGCCGATGCTCAGTAAAGGTCGGATGGACAGAGGGCAGTTTTTGCCAAATATTACATGACAGCTAATAATACAGGGAATGAACACATGCACAAGTATTTGCTGAAACAACGGTACAGTTAAGTAATGACACAAGGGTAGTACAAATGTGAGTATAACCAGCGAGTAAACCTAATGTACAAAAACAAATAATGAATGTACCAAAAAGGTATTACAAAATGAAGATCTTTATTTCAAAATCGAATTGCCGCACATATCCTGTTTAATCCAAAAACCAGCTGTTGGGAAACTGCCTTAATTGTAGCAAAAATTCCCAGTCCTCGACTGATAATTGATGAGAGAAGTTCAGTCCAGTCCAAAACGTATGTAAATGATTTATGGTTACTCAAACTTCATCAAATAGGGCACGTCACTATACCGTCGTTTTTAAAACTAAAAACGCAATGACATTTCTTCTTTATCATATTAGAACAAAAGTAAATATTTAAAATTAAAATTGTATAATAAGGTTGTTGCCACACTGTTCTTTTTAACAGACTCAAGGTGATCCCGTATGAAATTATCTACCTCATAAATTTAGATTGAATTTACTAGATTGATTTATTAAATTACTTATTAAATAAAGAGTTGTTTTTATTTATAATGTGAGAAAAATTGCATTGACAGCTTAAATACACGACTACCTACTCATAAGGTATTAAATATTAAAGGAGTTCGTTCATTAGTGTGAATTTACGTTTAACAACATAAGATCTTTTCAACATGTATTACAGTTTATCCCCTCTCTGCACCCTAACCATTACAATTACTGAGATTTTAAAATCTAGATTTACGCAGAAAAATATTTGTCTTAGACTATGTATACCAAAATTTTTCTTTTTTCGTTGTGAGTCCTCAAAAATTATTTTTTCTTAAAAAAGGTATTTAGAACATTTTATTATACGTTTAATATAGGAAATATGAACAAGTACACCTGTTTTTTTAATGTAATATTGCCTAATTAGAATAAGATGAAATGATCCATGACATTTGAATTTATATTGAAGTCATTTTTGATTATTGTAGATATCGATTACTTCTAAAGTAATTTCGATCGATTTTAACGTTTTTCTTTTGTATATGAAAATCTAAAAATTTTAAAAAAATATTTAAGAGCATTTAGGCTTACATGCAAACGTTTTTGACTGTTATGGTTGACTCTTAGATAAGGTGAGTTACCATAAATCAGTTGAAACAGAACGTTAATGCATGAAGAATTCATTTTTCATATTCATCAATACCTTTTCGAGATGATTAGGTTGACTTAATGGAATTTATATATTATTTATCAGTGACCTGATTCATTAAAATTTATTATATTTTGAATTTGTATAAAGTTTCTTTTATCGAAAGAGCGTCTTGCATTTCAGTTCATATAAGTTATCATCACGCTTGTAAGTATGTAGAAATTAAGAACTGACGGCGTTGGAGTTAGAGATAGTTTTATCCTCAAAATATCTACTGTGAAGGGCTGAAGTTCTAGCCGATTATGAACTGTGAGGTTTTTTCGTAGTGCAACGCAGTTCGTAGTTAGAGTGAACCAAGGAAGTCGTTCAACTTTGTTGTGTTTTTGGAAATTTAATAGGTCATGAACAATTGCATCGTTGGCTATTGCCACTCTTTTGAATTGAACTGAAGGAAATAAATGCTGCATTTACACAACTGTTAAAGACAACTAATAGTATGTAAATGGAAATATTTGGGTCTATTAAATAAATATAAATAAAAATAATAAACTTTACAACTCTAGTATAAAAATGTAAACTTTCACATAATAAAATACTTATCTTTTCTGGGTTTTTTAATGGTGTATGTCAAATTATACAGTCTGAACGATTCGGTAACACTTAGAAACATTTCGAAAAATTTTAATAGATAATATTACTACTAGCGAAGATAACTGAAAGTGTTATCGAAACTTTTAGATTATATAATTTAACATAGATCATTAAAAAACCATTAAAACTGTAGTAATTGCAACAATAATTGAAAGCATTCGCGTAATGTTTAGTCGTTTATAAGAGATTGTTACTTTTACATTATTTTTCTATTTATTTAATTTACTTCAACCGAGCGCATCGGATCTAAATGGAGTTTGAGGAAATTATGTAACATAAAACGAGCTTTATAGGGCATAAAAATGTCAACTTTGTTAATATAAATAATTTTTTTAATCCCATTAAAACAGTGCGTAAATTACTTCATACGTCAATGTTTCCTCACATACGTATATGTAGTTTACAGTAGAATGCTCTAATTATTAACGTCATGTGCATTTAATTGTTGTGTGTAAATCAATAAAACATAGAACAGATGGAACAGTTCGAGTAGGTTAACGTGGGTTGCATTTGATGGACATTGTATAGGTTCATTAATAAGAAAAAAAAGAAAGAAAATACACTATGGAGCAATTACAAAACGAATACTTTACATACTTTACATAAATTAACTTAAACTAAAAACATGAATTATATAAAACTTTGAAATGTAAAAAGTTAATTAAAGTGAGAAGTAAAATGTATTTAGCATGTGTATAAACAGAAGCTCCAAAACAAGCAACGTTTGTACCGGGTGGACCAGTAAGCCGACCCTACGGCTATATCTCAGGAACTCTTTATCGTACAGCTTTGGGAAAAAATTTGCTTAGTAAAAACGGTCAAGTGAAATAACTTTCAAGTTTCTAGCTTTACCGCTAGAGGGCATAATCTTTATAGAAAAATTTAAGAACAATTTTTTTATGAAATATATCCAATAGGTAGGTATTAAATAAGTAAATTAGAATGATGCATAATTTCTGCACAAATTTTGTTAAATACTTTTTTCTCTACTTTTTCAAATAAAGGGTGGGCGACAGTGAGAATGATTGTATGAATAAATGCTTGTAACTTTGGTGTGGATCCACCTACGAAATTATTTTCATTCGAAAAGGCGTTGATGACCCAATTACATCTATTATAAAACAATTGCATTTAGTTTTAATTGTCGTAGATAGAGGGTACTTTCGAATAAAAAAAATTAAAATTTTTCTATGTTAAAATTTTGTAATGAAAACGCCTAAGTAAAATTAGTAACAAAATGGCGCAAACCGCACGTCGATATCTTTTGACTAACTCGAGATATAAGTAAAAATGCGTAAACATACGTAACTAGTATTGACTCACTCTGTATTATAATTTAAAATAACAAAAGATGTCAGCATTTTCGGAATTTGTTAAACTAAGAAGGCTGCGAAATAAAGTTAAATTGTTTATTTATTGACAGTAGGCAAAATATTGCAATCTTTTTAAGAAGTGTTAGTATATAACTCGAATATAACTTTTCTTAATTAGATATTAATATTACTAACATCAGTAAATAATCAGTATTAATTCATAATGAGTATATCAAATGCCGAATTGTATGATATGATTGGAGTTTATTTCGAATACCATCAAAATGCCTCACGTATATATGCCATAAGATATTCTGACAGGAGGCATTATGGCAAAGAAGAGGGCTGGTTGCTTTCATCTTCCTTGTTATAAACGACTTGGTGTAGGTGCGACCGAAGATAATGTAATCAATGTTCTTGCTTTAGTTCAACAGAATCCACATATAAGTAGTCGGCAAATCTCTACAGAATTGAACATACCAAAAACTACCGTTCTAAGGATTTTAAAGCATAACAGGTAGGTTTCTTATAATATTATGAATTGCACGTTTAAGTTAACTGTTTAAGTTAACTGTAATACTCTTTAAATATTAGATTCAACTGTTTTATTTTCATATTACGATAAAAACGGCATAAACAAATCAATTAATCAATCAATTTCAAACAAATCATGCTCGATCAAATCAATCGGATCATTTTTATCAATCAATTGAAATCAATAAATCATGTTTTACAGATTGCGGAGACCAGCTTACACTTCAAAAGTGAATACATTAAAATTACGTTAAATAATAAATAATTTCTGCCCTAATGCAATGGTGTTTTTTATATAGGCAGATTCTCTTTCTAAACAGTCACCACTTATACATTCGGAAAATTATGTCTGATTTATTTGCATGTTCAATGTATTTAACGAAACGCCTTCATTAACAGTTATAAGAACCTCATTAAAAGGACTGGAAAGTAATAATTACTTATACGTACAGTCCGCGCGGCCAAAGAATGCCTGAACGTTGGATGCGCATTCGTCCAACTTCAAGTCTCTTAAGCGCGGCATGTCAGTGGCGTCGCCACCAAAAGCGCGTTCCGTTTATTTTCATGTATCACACTAATTAATTATTTATTTCTGTTATTAATTTACATACGTACTTGTTAATTTAACTTTATTACAATTATTGCAACAAAACGACAGTGAACCATTTTGTGTCCTATGTGAATTTTAAAGCTCATAGTACTCAAATTTATTAGACAAATATGTATAAACAACAAATACTTTCACAATACATAGTAAAATAAATAAGTAGTTTTGCGGCGCATGTAATGCTAATGGCATTTGCTTAAATTCTCATTAAAGAAATCCTAATAGTTGACATTCCTTAGTATCATTAACAACAGATTAGCAAATATTCAAAAATGTTTTTATTAGTTAGTTTGTTTTCAACTGTGTAGAAATATGAGCTCTACATTGGGAAAAAGTGGCCAAGTAATAAGTGGTCAAACGCGCGAGGTGATATATAATGTGTACAGTTATTTGAAAAACTTACACCCCACATACACCTTGAAACAATTAAAATAAACCGTGTCTGAAGCAACAAAAGTGTCTGTTACATCAGTGGCAAATATTATTAAAGCGGGTGAAGGTCCATCAGAAGAGAAAAACCAAGATTTTCAACTCTAGGCAAGAAACGCCCACGTCCGTCTCCTGTGACCAACTTGGAAGATTTCAAAAAGAGCCTTTTTCGCAATATAGCATATAATTTTCACAAGACCGAGGGTATACGGGTGACAATTCCTACTCTACGCGAGAAACTCCACAATAACTTAGGTTGGCACGGTGGTGCTACATCTTTACGTATTATATTAAAAGCCCTGGGATTTCAATGGCATCGAACTGAGAATAATAGAAAACTTTTAATAGAGAAGAACGATATAAGGGCTCTAAGAATTACTTACAAAAAATTCAATTCTACCGAGAATTAAATCGTCCAATTATCTACATGGACGAAACATATGTTCATAGTGGACACACACAATCAACGTCGTGGAATGATGGCACAACTAACGGACTGCTGTCTGCAATTTCCAAAGGACCAAGAATGATTGTGGTACATGCAGGAGGTGAAATAGGTTTTTACCAGGTTGTAGTCTGATATTTAAATCAGGAACTAGCAGCGGAGACTATCACGACGAGATGAATGGTAGCAACTACGAAAAATGGTTAGGTGAGAAACTTTTACCAAACTTGCCTCCACAATCGGTTTTGGTTATTGATAATGCGCCGTACCATAATGTTCAGGTGGATCGTGCTCCAACAAGTAATTCGAAAAAGGCAGATATGGTGAAGTAGTTAGTAGAGAAAAAGATACCGTTCACTCCTTTGATGTACAGACCACAACTTTATGAAATAATTAAGCTACACAAGAAGGAACATATAACGTACAAGTTTGATTGTATATTAAGTAATGAAGGACATACGGTGCTGCGACTACCTCCCTATCGCCCGGACTTAATTTACCTGATTGAGTTGATTTGGGCTCAAGTGAAAAATAATGTTGCAGAGAGAAATACCACCTTTAACTTCAACCACGTTAGAAGATTGTTGGAAGAAGAATTAGCGGCTGTTACTCAAGAAAACTGGCAAAAGTGCTGTAAGAAGGTAATCGACCAGGAAAAAAAATATTTAGAGAACGAAATACTGATTGACGTACAAGCCGAAAAACTGGTGATAAATTTGTAGGACGATTGAGAAACTGAAAGTGGCTGGTCTAGTGATGAATGATTGTGTGACTTATTTATTAGTAGTATTTAACATTATTATAGTAGGTAATTATCGCCGTTTGAGTAACTTTTCCCCAAAGTGCATGGAAATATAAAAATTGATTACCTAAGAAACATCATAATTTTTTAAATCCTGAATATTACTCTTAAAATACAGTATATTCTGTTTCTATAATTAAAAATCGAACTTATACTTTTTTGATTTTCATAAACGATTAAACTGTTGTGTTCATTTGTAATTCAAATATAAAATTTATGACTTGTCAACATGGTTATTTTTTTATTTCATAAATGTTTAAACTATTACTCTTCATATGTAATTCAGATAAATAAAATATTTTAAAATTTCTTGTGGTTTGGTGACGAATAATTGAAAACGCGACCCCGACGCCACTGGTAATGCCTTCAGTCGCTATTGCGTTAACGAGTGCGGCCGAATGCACGAACATCCATGCGCGACACGAGGCATTCTTTGGCCGCGCGGACTATAATATATATATATATATATATATATATATATATATATATATATATATATATATATATATATATATATATATATATATATATATATATATATATATAATATTGTTTATCGGGCGTTGTCTCGCGTCTGCTGGTGATGTTTCTGACTCCTGTCAGTCAAAAACGACGTTTCGGCAAAGTCTCATTTGCCATTTCAAGTTTTCTCCTTCTCCAACTGATTTGTTCGGCTCCGTGTTACTCGAATCGAACTGGAGCCGAACATATCAGTTGGAGAAGAGAAAACTTGAAAATGCAAATGAGACTTTGCCGAAACGTCGTTTTTGTACTGGCAGGAGTCAGAAACATCATCAGCAGACGCGAGACAACGCCCGGATAAACAACAATGTTTCATACTACACTCGCGAAAACCTAAAATCAACCATATGTGTATATATATATATATATATATATATATATATATATATATATATATATATATATATATATATAAAACATAGAGCTAAATTAAATTAACATGTTTTAAAACTATCAAATTGATATAATGGAAATAAAAGACAAAAGGTTTTAATGGTTTATTATTATACGCGAAGTTTAAAATCCACGAATACGTACCAGCTATTGTAGACCTGATTTTTGATATCATCCTAGAAGAGTAATTATACATTTAAAAACCCTAATCGACATTTTTGTTAGCAATAGCAAGTAAAACATATATTAAAAAATAATACCCATACCTCCAGATGTGCTTTCTTTCAACTGTTCTAATAATAACCATGTGTTGAACTGAAATATTTTTATACAGCTCACTAAACACGTTTTCTACTTATGAATGGCTGGATATAAACTGGCTATTGCTTTCCCTTATTAACTGATTTAGAATGTAGACCTAATTATCTCTATTACACTTACTGCTGCCCGTATTCATGTTTCATGTTGAATTTGTTTAGTCTTCAAGACTAGAAATTTTAAGAAATATTTTTAACTCATCTGCAAACAGTAATTTATTACAATGCATTCGGTGAGGCAGATCGTTAATAAAAAGAAGAAACAATAACAGTCCTAGGCTAGAGGTTGGTATAAATGAGTATGATTTTACACCATTATATGATACGAAGTGTATTCGATTTAATAAATAGGATTTAAGAAGTTTTAACAAAGATGAACTAAAACCAAGATATCTTAATTTCTATATAATGACGTAGTGATCTATTTGATAAAAAGCCTTTTGTAAATCGGTATATATTACGTCAATTTGCCCTTGCTGATCTAGAATCTGTGAGCAATACTGTGAAAAACATGCCAGGTTAGATACAGTTGACCTATTAGCAACAAACCCATGTTGGTGATGCGAGATTTGTGCTTTGATTTGAAAAAAGAGTCTATTGTACAAGATTGTTTCAAAAACCTTAGAAAAGTTGCAAAGAATGGATATAGGTCTGTAGTTTTCAATGTTTGATATCAACCCTGATTTTATTGCTAAAAGGGCACCAGAGGTTTACTGATGACAGTTTCAATTATCGATATAAACCGGAAGTAGATTTTGCTTAGGATGACTGAAATTTTAAATGGGAGTATGGGAATATAGGGATGTCGTTGGATACAGCTTGGAAAAAAACCTTTATTAAAACTGAATTGTGCTACGTCATACATGTTTTGAAAAAAACCATTTCTGTTTGTGAATATCTACAATTGTAAATGTTCAAAGTGCTCGTCCTGTTGACGCGTCAACGTGATTTAGCATTATTCGTGTCTCATAGAATTTCTTGGGAGCTCAGAGATTCTAATACGTTCCAACATGTCCTTATTGCTGGACGATATTGACAAGCAATGTCTACCCACCTTTAGAAAAAGTGTAGTCAAGTCCAGATATTGAGGTGGCGATGTCACAGGTCCTCTCTCGCGATCCAGTGTCTACGAAATAAATCATGTATCGCATATGTATGGTGCTATCATGAAGAAGTGTGCTAGACAACCATCTTGTATGCACAAATTTTGCACCAAAAGATGGTGTATGATTTTTTACAAAGAAATATGTATTTCGGGTGCCATCATCTATCGTCTAAAAATGGGTCCGACGATTTACCCACACCGAGCTTTGAAGGTCCACAGGTTATGGTTATTTACGCATTGCACCCAATTGCGGGTTTTCTTATTGATTAACAATAGGCATTACAGAAATTTAGTTTTAAGTGTGATTTCATGGATGCAGATTATGTATTGATGATGGCAAGTTTTGGTCAACAACCATTGGAAAAAATTTATTCCATTTAGAAAATCGTGTTCTCAAAACGCTTGATGTAAATCAAATGATTAGAATGGTAGTTATTGGTATTAAAAACCCACCAAACTGTTGGATGACCCATTATTACAAAGCATAAAAATTAAAATGACAAAGAACAACAAAGAATTTTGCGAAGATTTCGTTATTTGATTACTTGGATTCCAAATCATATTGAGTCTTATTAAAGTTATAAGATAACAATTAGAGAGTTCTGGTTTCTGGAATATTATTATTGAATCTGCAGTTTACACATGAAACATGTGAGAATATATTAAAAAGTAAATGGTGTGATAGGGCCATTAGATTCCATGACATTGTGTAAGAGGCACTTTGGATTTTAAAAAGTTGTATCTGAACTAAAAGAAAGCATCATTAGTAACATTGTGACATAAATTTTGTTACGAATTATTCAAATGTTTAACGCACTTAGGGGCATGAAATCTTTCTGCAGTTTTTCAAGTGACGTGATTAAAACCTCAAAATTTTCGGATTTCATACTTAAATATGCTTGATATTCTCAGCAAAAAAGTAGGTGAATGGGATGATTACATAAGCACTATTTACCATGTTATAATGTTATGTTAACGTGGTAATGGTGCCAGGTATATGATTTGTTTTAAATAATTTAATAAAGAAATAAATAGGTTGTTAATGTTCTCATAACAAATCGTTAAACTAACTCGAGATACAACCCATTCACCATTAATAAAGGTAATGCCGTTGTCCCTGTCGGTAGGTTAAAGTAGGCCGGTTCAATCTTTTGATCTGCTTAATTACCACAAATTCTGCTTTGTTATTTCCACTTAACATCAATAGAACAAAAAATTGCAATGTAATACTAATAAAAATGATCTCGGACGCCAAGTTATTTTTTAATTATGCTCGGAATATTGAAACGGAGGTTTACAATAACAATTTTACCAAAATGTGAAAAATAAAAAAATATACAAACTATGTTTATTAACAGTTAAATTTAGGGTTATATTAAATATCTCTTAAAAATAGCCTTATATTAAGAAATCATTAAACCTGTTACAAAACATAATACATCTTCTTGACAACCCCTGATATTGTAAAAAATAAATGCGGAAATGCAAACCAAGGTGATGTAATCCTTGTATCAATGTTGCGCAATAATAATGCTTTACGTTGTAAAGCTCACCAAAATGGAATTTTATTTCTTATAAATTGCTCTTCAAGAAATTTGGGTAGTCCAATGATTATTGCATTCTCTCGAAAGTTCAAAATAAATAATGGGATCTACATTTACATCCGCATTAAAAGCAAAACGCAATGATAAAACAAAAGCGTACGTAAAAGTAGAATTAAATGTGCAATTAAAGCGGTAAAATTAAAGTGTCAAAGTAAAAAAAAATGAAAGTGCCTGCAAAAAGCAAAGGTTTTAGATTTTAGTATTACGAGATAAATATTTCTTACCATTAAATCAATGGCACTTTTCACAAAATTTAGGTGGAAACCCAAAAATGGCTTCCTGCATCATACAGCGTACCACAAGAAATGAAAAAAAGGACGCTTAGGATGTCAGATGATATGGCGTTGCGCGAAAAAAGGTGCGCCAAAAATAAGTCAAAAACCCCTAAAAAGATATGCACTTATGTTACACCAAAATGCAAATTAAGTTGCTGCTTAAAATTCAATAATTAAAAACTTTTTTCTTATATTTACAACTAAATGAACGAAGAACGTAAATTACGGTATATTTTAATACAACTCAAAATGGGTTGTTACAATGTTGCCATGACTTAATGCGTATGACTATCAAATTTAAGACTCCATACGTGTACAATGAATTTAAAGTTAACCGATCGTTTTCCTTAAATCTACAAAGAACGCATTTCATCAGATATCTGTTGACAATTCATTAGAACACCTAAATAAAGTTAGCTTAATTGGGATAATCTGAAACGATATGCGCAAAGAGTACTTAACCTACAATTATCTAGAAAATCTGGTACATGATTTTGGTATTTCTATAGGGTTAAATTAATAATCAACAATGAAAGCGCTTACAAATTGATAACAACACTGTAATGCATATTCAAGAGTAGTTTGCTCGTTTCAAAGTATTTTAAAGAAAATAATGTCCATTAGTTTTCACAAGTAGTGAATTTGTTGCTACCGAAGTTAAAAATAATATTTTGTATGTTCATGTTATTTATTAGTTGTCGTACTCTGAAAAACTTTATTTCCGTTATTAACACCTCAATTTTTTATAAGCTAGTAGAACGAATTAACTTAATAGGTTACTCAACGGTTTCTAAGCCGAAACTTTCAGAAACTAAATATAATTATTTAAAAAAACGACATCCAGCTGTTGCAAGGGCTTCTGACAGTTTCTAAAACTAGGAACACTTTGGAGAGTGATGTTTACTGTCTCGAATTGGCAGACTTTCCTCCATCACTCAAGTTAAACGGGGCACTCTCAATGCCCAGAAACCAAAGTTCACTCAGAAAAACAACTCATGAAGATATGGACGTTGCTTGGCATGTTCCTCGTTCCTTTTTTTTTAATTTAAGTTTGACCATAAAGTGAAAAACCTTTATATGGCGAAACAAAAATTATTTTTAACCCATTAATAAAATAGTTCTCTTTGTTGAGTTATTAGATGGTGTATTTTTATATTATACAATCTAAACCTTTCGATAACACTTACAGTTATCTTGTTCAGTAGCAATATCTATTAAAATTGTTAAAGATGTTGAAACAATTTTCACAAAATTGTTTCATCATCTGTAACAATTATGTATAAGTATTATAATAAAATATTATTTCATTTTTATATTTTCGTCACTTTACGAAGTTTGACAAAATGAACCATGAGATCTGTGGTATATATGTATATGTATATGTATATTATATATATATATATATATATATATATATATATATATATATATATATATATATATATATATATATATATATATATATATATATATATATATATATATATATATATATATATATATATATATATATATATATATATATATATATATATATATATATATATATATGTATATGTATATGTATATGTATATGTATCTCACGATGGGCATGCGGATATTAAAGCTGGGCCTTCTATTAGGGTCTTAGAAAAACTAATTTAAAGCGGTTTATTATATTCAGCGAGCTTGCAATCTAATACTTACTGTTACGGGGTTCGTAATTTACTAAACTGGGTCGCATGGTCTAATCGCGAGCGGTTTATTGCTCTCAATTGAATTGTTTTTTCAAGGTTTTAGTTTCGAAAAAGGAATTAAATTTCATTATGGGTGAAGAGAGTTTTATGAAACATAATGTGTCGTTATCGTGTTGATGTCGTAAATTGGCCGGTCGTTGAATAATTCTTGGTAAATCACAGTTGATCAGTTTACATTTGAATTAAATTGTTAGTGAAGCGAATTATGGAAGATTCAGTTGGTGGAATAGGCTTGTTATTCTGAACCTGACGCAGCTATCTAAATTCTGGGTACCGTTCTTGTTTTCCTCGAGATTTGTGCAGGATCGTTGTTCTCTTGGAAAAATCTATTGTGCAGTTTTAGTATGGAAGATTTTAAAAGATGACTTGGTTTTGTGGGGAAAAGGAGGGTTTTGTTTTACAGTTATTTAGTTGGGTCGAAATTATGCTATTGTAGTGAACAGTTAGAAGTAAGACCTGCAGACACCGGGCGCACACACAATCTATGTTTCGTACTGGGTTACTGAAGTTATTGAGAGTGGATACTTGTCCGCTTCACTTATCGTGGATTAGAGAAAAGGATTTTTCAACACCGGAAGATCTGTTGGATTATTTGTGTATGTAAAAGTTAAAGAACGTTGTGTAAATAAATTAATAGTGTGTAGAGAAACTCAGGTGAAACAAATATTAAACCCCCTGGATTTGGTTTGAACTTTTCGCTGTTCAGATTGCGAAGGAGGTTTGAGGTTTATTGGTTATTTTCCAGTCAATCATTAAGTGCCAAGAAAATGGAAATATGGGCCTCCATGCTGTGAGTAGGATGAACAGCTTAGGCCAGACCCAGTGACCATTCAAGGTAATAACTTTCGTGATTTGTGAATTGAATACATTTGTAAAACTGTGTTGACTACGCGGATGAACCCGCATTCTTTGTTTTAATATTTTGATTAGAGACCGACAGACTATCGTACCAGCTACTGAAAGCATATTGATTCTGTTATTGACCTTTACGTATTATATGCTGATGTTTACACTGCAAAAGTTAACCAAAGCCCAATTTAAGATACTCTTAAGTAAAATTAAAGCATAAACCTGATCGGTTATGGGAATTCCGAACCTTGCAATATTTACCCTTAATTAATATTTCATTTTTTACATACGAAAAGTTGCACTTTAATTTCTTCCCTAAGTGAATTTATTGGTTTGTGACTTTAAATAATTGTACAGATACTCTGATTATTTATTTTACGATTACTATTATTATTATTATTATAATTATTATTACTATTATTTTTTTTTTATAATTTCTATAGCACATCGATTGCTAAGATCTTTAGTGCTACTGTTTGGGATTATATTTTATAAAACATCCCTATTGCTTTTAGGTATCCTAATGTGTTTCGTATACTGTTGCTCTGATTCAAATTACTAGCGAGTGTATTTGAGATTGTATAAAGGTTGCGGATCGGGGCGTATGTTACACAAGAGCAGAGGATGTGTTCTACAGTCAAGGGTACTAAGCAATGTGCTCAGATTGGATGGGGTTCTCTGGTGATTAAGTATTTATGTGTTATTTTGGTGTGCCCTATTCTAACTCTGCGTGTAACACTACTTTCTTTTCTAGTTAGGCTAGTTGGTACGTTCCATTTTTCAATAGTTGGTTTGATGAGTCTTAAGGTGTTATGTGTTTCTGACCAGTTTTGTTGCCATACGATCTTTAATTTCGTTTTCAGAAAGGTTACTACGTTATGGTAAATTGCAAGTTCTACTTTTTTAGAATTTCGTTACTGGATTCTTCTGCCGCTTGACGTGCAGCTTTATCAGCCCTTTCATTCCCTTCTATATTAATATGGCTGGGGACCCAGATAAATTTGACTATGTAACCTGAGTCTTTCATATGTTTTATGGTAGCTAGAATGGGTTGAATTAGAGGGTTTCTAGTGTATGGGTTTTTCATGCCAATCAAGGCGCTGTACGAATCACAAGCTATAATGATTTGCTTTTTTGGCGCTGATAATTCGGAGTAGCGAAGGGCCTGCCATATCGCGTATAATTCTGCGCTGTATACAGATGTATGTGTAGGTAAGCACCATCTGTGCTCTTCGTTATCTACAGAAAAAGCGCACCCTACTCCCTTCTTAGATTTGGAGCCATCCGTGTATAGTATGAGATAATCTTTAAGGTTGCTTGTTATTCTCTTGAGCTCAGTATGATAGATATATGGTGAAGTGTCTTCTTTCACGTATTTGGTCAGGTCGGTGTATATTTCAATGTTAGGTATTTGCCACGGTGGGACTTCAAGTGGTCTTACAGGTAGCATGGTTGGAATTTGTTGGTCAATCAATTCTAGTGCATTCTTTATAAGGCTTCGAAGCGGTTTATGAAGTCTTTGTTCTTCTTGAGGGTTTTCATTATTGTCAAATACAATTTCATGATTAGGATGAAAAGGTTGCGCCTTTATTTTACACGCATACACTAATAGTCTGTACGTTCGATGTAAGTATAGCGGAGGTATTCCGGATTCACTAGATAGACTGTCGGCCGGGCTTGTGTAAAATGCCCCTAAACTATACCTAATGGCAGCGTTCTGTATTGCATCTAGTGGTTTCAATGTGCTCTTCGATGCAGAAGAGTATGCCTCGCAACCATAGTCTATTTTAGACCGTACAAGAGATATATAGACTCTTAATATCGTGCTAGAGTCAGCCCCCCATCTGCATCCAGCTATAGCTCTTATGATATTGAGAGACGCTTTACATCGTGCAACCAACTTGTTAACGTGATGTTTCCAAGTAAGCATTGGGTGTCTAGAGTTAACCCTAGAAACTTTCCAAAGCTTTTGCATTGTACGTATTTATTCTTTAGTGTAAGAAGGGGACCATAATGTGGCTTCCTTAGTTTGCAGAAGTGCATAGAGTAGGCTTTTTCTGTTGACAATTTAAATCCAACGTTGTCTGAATTGGATGATATTGAGTCAATAGCTGTTTGCATTTTTCTATTTATTTCCCCTATTGTAGATGCACAGTACAGGATTGCAAGGTCATCGACGTACATGTACGTGTTAATGTCTGGTGAGATAGAATTCGTTAAGGAATTTATTGCTATCGCAAATAAAGTTACGCTTAACGTTGAACCTTGTGGAATACCGTTCTCTAAGGTTCGAAGGGATGACAAGGAATTGCCTACCCGAACTCTAAATCGCCTAGTTTGAAGGAAAGAAGATATTAGTCGAGGCAAGTTACCTCTGAAACCCCAGTCATATAGCTTTTTGATTATTCCATACCTCCACGTCATATCAAAAGCCTTTTCTATATCGAAAAACACCGCGACTGCATGTTTTTTCTGCGAAAAGGCCCTTAGTACAGTACCTTGCAGGTGTACTAAGTGGTCTACCGTCGATCTGAATTTTCTAAATCCTGCTTGACAATTTATTAAATACCCTCCTTTTTCTAGAAGCCACATTAATCTCTTGCTTACCATTTTTTCGAATACCTTTGCCATGCAAGAGGTCAAACTAATTGGCCTGTAACTCGTTACAAGATAAGGATTTTTCCCAGTCTTCAAAACAGGGACAACTCCAGCAAGAAGGATATTCCCCTTCTACCCAGATCTTGTTATATATTTTTAGAAGTAACATTTTGTATGGTTCCGTGAGGTTTCTTAACATCTCGTAAGTTACAAGGTCAATGCCAGGAGAGGATGATTTATTGTCGTTAAGGGCGATTTCTAGTTCATTTCTACTAAAGGGAATATTATATACGTAACATACAGAGCTAGAAAAATTTAATTCCTTTTCCCTTTCATGTTTTGTTCTTAAAAAGTTTCTGTCATAGTTATTTGAACTACTAGTATTTTGGAAATGTTTAGCTAATAGTTCAGCTACTTGATGGGGATCATGGATTATTAAATTTTCATTTTGCAGTTGTATTACGTGTCTAACAGTTTTTCCTGCTATTGCCCTAATCTTTTTCCACACATCAGTATTGGGTGTTTCACATGTTATAGTTGACACGAAATTATTCCACGAGTTCCTTTTGTTCTGTAAGATACAGCGACGAGCAACTGCCCTCGCTTTTTTAAACGCTATAAGAGTTTCATTTGTGGGATATCTCTTAAAGGTGCTCAACGCTTGCTTTTTTCTTCTTACCACTTCACTGACTTGTTGGTTCCACCATGGCACTCTGCGTTTGATATGTTTTCCACTTGTTTTTGGAATAGCCACGTTAGCGGCATTAATGATAGCGTTGGTTGCCGAGTAGATATTTGGTAAGGTAGAATCCTGTTCCTCGAGTGAGGTCAGATGTGATTGAAATACGTTCCAACGAGCTTCTGAGATTTTCCAGCGAACTGGGCTTACTGTGGGAGTACTGCATTGGCCTGTCTCTACAATAACAGGAAAGTGATCACTGTAGTATAGATCATTTAATAACCTCCACGAAAACAATGTAGCAATACGAGCAGTTACCATAGTGATATCGATAGCAGAGAATGTCCCAGATCGGGCACATAAGTGGGTGTTTTGGCCTGTGTTCAGTAAACATAGCTCATTAACATCCATGATGCTCTCTATAGCTTCTCCTCTAATATCTGTGCGTGATGAACCCCACATTTGGCTGTGAGAATTAAAATCTCCCATTAGCATAAACGGTTCAGGCAGTTGATCTATTATGTTCTGTATGTCTTGTTGTTGCCACTCATTGTTTGGGAGGTATAAATTACAGATAACAAGTTTTGTAGGGACTGTTATCTTAATAGCTACTACTTGTAAATGCGTTACTATTGGTACTGTACTGAACTGAACATCATCTCTAACTAATATTGCTACTCCGCCATTGGCACGAATTGTTGGAATAATGGCTTTGTGTCTGCGTAGATAATAGCGTTGTCCAGGTTTAAAATGAGTCTCTTGAAGACACAGACAAAGTGGATTGTATTCGTTAATTATTAGTTTTAATTCAGAGTAGTGGTGAATGCATCCGTTACAATTCCACTGTATGATAGAGCCCATTGTTAATAAATAGTTTGTGTTATAACTAAGTGCTTAATATATAAAATTAACGAACGTTTAAATAAATAAATAAATAATGTAAAGATAAAATCGCAATAAAAAGACGAGTGCACTAAAGTAAAATAGACAAACAGATAAACAAATAAATAAATAGGACAAATAGATAAAGTAAAGTAACATGAATAAAATATCACAGATTACTTTAACAATAGTTAAATATCACAGATGAATTAATGTCAGTAAAATATCACAGATTACTTTGACAAGAGTTAAATATCACAAATTATTTAGTAAGGACTTGCTAATAGTATTCTTCTTCCTTTTCGGGATCCGAAGAGGTTGAAGGTGCTTTCCTAGGTTTGCCTTTCGGCCATCCAACCTTTCCTTTTTTTTTACGTTGCTTGGTTGTAGTTTCATCTTCTGAGACAAATTCGCGTTCTATGGGGAGGCGTTTCCGTTTTTCCACGTTGGTCAATGTTGAGGTAGTTGCCTCAGGAGGTGAAGTCGGAACTAAGAATTGTTTTTCCGCACTAGATGTAGAAACCTTTTGTAGGAGAGGAGTGATTGCTCCTACTAAAAGAGGTAACAATTCCTTTGCTAGGGCAGGGATATCAATTTTTAACTGGTTATCCTGGGTGGAAGATGCTGCCTTGGCATAACTGATACCTGCTGTAGGTGTCGAGATAATAATTTTCTTTTTGGCTTCAAAGTAGCTTAAATTGGCTCTTGCTCGGAGTTCCTGTATAGCAGTTTCCTGCTTATAAATGGGGCAGCTCGTAGCTCGAGCAGAGTGAGCTCCACCGCAATTCACACATGTGATTGGCTGTGCACATGGTGATCCTTCGTGTTGCAATTTGCCACAAATACACATTTGCTCTGGTGCTTCACATTTGGAAGACGTGTGGCCAAATTTGTTACACCTAAAGCATCGTAAAGGCGGAGGTACATATAATCGGACATTTAATGTATAAAATGCAACTTTTATACTTTTGGGTAGTATGGGAGTATTGAATGTAACAACGTGATTTGCGGTGTCAATAAGTTCCCCATTTCGTCTTGTTTTTAAGCGTCGGACTTCAATAACTCTTTGTCCCCTTAGTTATTCACAGATGTCGTCGACAGAACAATTTAGTAGATCGCGACAAAAAACAACTCCTCGAGAGGTATTCATTGTTTTATGAGGAGTGACTACAACCTCAAAGTCACCTAATCTATTTGCGGCCAGGACTTTAGTTGCCTGTTTATTTGATACGGTTTCCACTAGTATGCCATCTTTAATTTTCCTTATCATTTTCAAATCACCATAAAGACCATATAAAGCTTTCTGAATGTAAAATGTGCTAACTCTATCAAAGTTAATCCCATCTTTCCTTGTAAAAATAAGGAACCGGGGCATAGCCTCCGTCACCATATTCTTGGCGGCGGGTTCTTTAGGTAGACCCTCCTGCACCTCCATGTTTATAGAGTTGGCACTCTTCAATAAAGGGGTTTCGCTCATGTCGTTCCCACGAAAACACTCGGAAAGAATGTCACTTGCAGCAGAGCCGGTATACTACAAGAGGGCATTTATACTGTGGAGGGCGCCTCTTCCCCCACAGGCGTTTCAACGCTAGAAACCAGGCTTCCCCCTGGCCACGCTAAGGCTTCCCCTCGCGCAATCCCTTCAGCACCTAAAACTGCCAAACGACCTTGGGATTGGGGGATTTTTTATAGAGGTTACCTTCCTCGTAGCCCAGGCGGTAAAGCCAAGACCACCGACCGTTAGCTGTACGACGTTCCCTAGCCACGCCCTGCTAGAGTCTCTGAAGTACAGTTTGCGGTTGCGGTATTAGGACACGGCTAGCGCTCAGCCGTCCCCAGCAAGGACATCCCGGGCTTGCCACACCCGTATACGCTTTTGACGGCGTATGTCCTGGGAAGAGTAGAAAGACAAAGGAAAAGGTCTCTCAGCTTACGCTAGGAGCCTGAAGAGAACAAGAGTTAGAGCGAGGGTGCTCCGACAGAAAAGAGTTAAAGTAAGGGAAGCCACTCAAGGCTAGTATAAGAAAGGTGAACTTCCAGCTAAGGGGACGCAGGGTTGCCGTCCCTGTCCTAATAATAATAATAATAATAATTATTATTATTATTATTATTATTATTATTTTCTTATTCTTTTCTCTTTTTGTTTCGGAATCGTAGCAACATAGTACGTAATTAACAGTAAATTATCTCATTGATTGTACGTGCTTCGAGCGTCTACAAAATTTTCTTTAAATTAAATACTTCATGTAATGACAATGTAACTGATTAAGTAAGGTACAGACACACAAGTCTTCTGACTTTGTTTGACCTACAACGATATATATATTTATGAAATAAATAAATTCAAAATTCAAATTCAAATTATTATTATTATTATTATTATTATTATTATTATTATTATTATTATTATTATTATTATTATTATTATTATTATTATTATTTCAATATAGTTGGCGTATTACAGAATGTTAAGTGTGCTATTTCCTATTTTACATATAATTTTCGTCTTTACAACGTTATCCTAATTTAGGGATCACATAAATTTAGAATTAAAATAATTTGATTACGTTCACTTTAATGACCTGTTTACTCTTTTGTTTATGGAAATTGTTGATTTACATAACCTTACAGCGACAACGGTCATTCATTGTTTTTATGATTTTGACGAAGGCTTTTAACGTAATAATTTATTTATTTTTTCTTTTTAAGGTATAGAATTTCACTGATAATATTTAACGTCAAGTAAAATTAAAGTCAATAAGGTTGACGGTCCATTAGCTGGTCTGTTAGCACGTCATTTTATTTCGAAGCTTTACAGGAAACACCGCACCAAGGTTTTTATTTTTCTGACTCGGATGGTTAATTCACTGTAAGGTAAAAAAGATTTTTTGTTTGTTTTGAGCTTTGCTGTGGAATACTCGAATTTAGGGACTTAGACCCAGATATTTTCGACTATAAACAATCTGGCGCCACATTAATTTATGAATTTCTCCTGTTGCGCCTGATATGTTAGAACTATCCTACATGCACACTAAGAGCTCACTTACCCCTAAGCACTGAGCTTCCGGCACCCTTACTCTTACCTGTCAGATCCTGCTGCCATTTTCACCCGTAACAATTTAGTTGTTGTAGTTACCTGCGATTTTTGTTAACAGAAAAAACTTCAGTTAATTGAAATGTGATCGGTTCAAAATTTGAAAATTGTGTTATTTCGTTTGTTGGTGGGGTTTGATTGACGTAAGTATGCAATAGCCATCTACATTTCTATCTGACATGAATCTTATGCGTCCCCATGTGGAATAGATTATTGTGTTTGTTGCCTATTTTCTTTATGAACGTATTAAAAAAACAGGTTGCATCATTAATAAAAAAATATATATTCTTAAAATTATTTAATTTCCCCTTTGTGTGATGGAATGTCGTGCGTTTTTCCACACTACATATTTTAATAGAAAGTATTAGTTGCTCTATATTTCTATTTAAATAATATGGTCACCATATCCACCCTAACCACCCAACTGAACATCAATCTGCGTATGTTCATTCAAAAAAAGAAACTGAATCTATATATAAACATTTTTTGTATACAAATAGCAATGGTAAATTTAGCCATATTAATATAAGCGACTAAAGCAGTTAGTGAATGATCAACATTTTGGTACCGCTAATTGAAATTCGACTTTATGAAATCTAATAATTAACAAATTTTACTAATACTACCCCACTTCTCGCCCACTTTTGTCACTAGAAGAATAACTTCATTTGAAAAGTCACTAGAAATGCCACTAGATTGGTTTTCAAGGTCAAGGTCGCTCACGTTTCCTGCGTATTCTTTAACGTCAGTCGTGCACGTATGTGCTCCCCGCTTTAAGGTCGTTTAAACTTCAAGGTCATTGAATGTCACAATTTCCAGGCATCGAAGTATACTCCTCAAGGTCATCAGGCCCATCCTAATCCACTTTTGTCACTAGAAAAGTAAGTAGATTTGAAAAAAGTTACAAGATTGGTCAAGGCCATTCAAGCTCTCGTACAGATTTTCCACATTAGTTGCGTCCGATCACAAGGATTTCAAGGACAAGGTCATAGTACACAATGCCTGCATCGAAGTATATTCCTCAAGGTCATGCTACAGATTGTGCACGTCTAAGTACATGGTTTTTCATGGTCGTTGTACACATTATGGCAAAGTACAAAGCGCCCACCGTACACGTTACCTGCGTATATTCTTCAAGGTCACGTATGGAGACTCACTTGGGGGTATGTAGGAGGATGCTTTTCAAGGTTACGGGAGGGATACTAATCGAACCTTGTCACTAGAAAAGTAATTAGATTTGAAAAAGTCACTATACTGGTTTTTCCAGGTCATCACATTACCTGTAGTTTTTCAAGGTCATTGCGGGTCACGCATGCATTATGTCAAAGTACAAGGTCATGAAATCTCACTACACGTTGCCTTCATCAAATTATGTTCCTCAAGGACACAATCGTTCACAGCTAATAATTGGTGTATAGTAGGATGCTCTTAGTATATTCTTCAAGGTCACGACAGTATCGGATAAGATCGGAGCTGTCTGTTCAGGTAAACAGCTATCTGTTCGTGGAAACAGCTACCTGTTTAGTGGAAACAGCTACCTGTTTAGTGGAAACAGCTGTCTGTTTCGGGAAATTCTTGAGTGAGTCAATGTGTTGATTCTTGGAAGTCATTACAATTATTCGATAGTAATACGAAGGTGATACTAAATCAAATCTCGGTGGGATATTTTCACCAAGCAATTCCTGCCAACGCTTCAAGGTCAAAGTTTATTTTTACAACTGTCATTGAAGGTAACGCCCTTTTGGGGGGAAACTGTGAAGATCATCAAGCAATTCTTAGAATTTGACTGAGTCAATGACATATGTTAATTCAGTTATCGCAATTCTAGGAAATCAATTTTCAAGGTTGCCTGCAGGAGTATTCTTAAGAATCAAGTCAACCATGCCTAATCAATGACTTTTGCCTGAGAAGTTATTACAATTCCTGGAAATTAATTTTCAAGCTCAGGGTTATTAAACAGATTGTTGTCTATTCTAGGGTATCCCTATCTTTTCCGGTCTTACCCAACCTTATCCGATTGAAATTTTTCAAGGTCAAATTTTCAAGGTGACCAAGCAATTTGGCCGAGTCAAGGTCATGCATAGCCGTTTGTCAAAACAGTTAGATATTTCGCAACACAGGTAGCCACTTCCCAGCTGATGGATCTCCATGTAGGTGATCTAGCTTAGGATCAGCTGATTGAGCTTCCAGATATAGGGTCGATCCTGACCCGCAGTATACGAATTTCCCTATTGAAGGTCAAGTCAGTTAATCCGCCGTGCACGTACGCGCTCCCCGCTTCAAGGTCAAATTTTCAAGTTGTAGATTCTTATCATTTTCAAGGCCAAAGATTATGAGGACCGGTTTTAATCCACGCGTTTCCCTACAGACATAGAGCAGAAAATTGTTGAAATTTGGATGACTCAATGTCATATGTTATTACAATTATTGGAAATCAATGTTCAAGGTGGTCTGCAGGGTATTCTTAGAAATCGATTCCTAATTAATAATCAATAAACCTTCCTAACCAGTCACTTTTGTATAAATCTTAGAAGTTATTAACATTCCTAAAAATCAATTTTCAAGGTGACTTGCAGTGGTATCATAGTTCATGGAATGACAGATTGTTATCTATGCTAAAATTTGGTCAAGGTTAAATGGTTCTTAGAATTTGCTGAGTCGAAGTGTTAATTCCTAGAATTTCTTACAATTATGAATTTTCAGGGTTACTTGCAGGGTGCATGATCAAGGCTAAACTCTTAGCAATCCAATCAGTTCATGGACACATGAAGAACATGTTGTATGTGTTAATAAGTAGGTCAAGGTTAAACGGTTCTTTTATTGGCTCTGCGTGTATCTATGTTTTTGGTGTTTGCGGTGTTTTTGGCGCCATTTTCGACGTTGGTGGTTTTTGGCGTTTCTTCGATGTTTTTTAACGTTTTTTGATGGCTATTCTTAAAAATATACTTTTCAAGGTCAAAGTGTGGGGGATTCTGCTTTTCAGGGTCACCAAGCAGTTTGGTTGAGTTCATGTGTCCGGAAATGGGTCACCTGATAATGAACACATCCTTTGTATTTAGCAGCGCTTTAAATTCCTCAATTCGATTTTCGTCTTTGAAATACTCGTAAAAGTGCGGAGGTAATACACATTTAAACTCCTCTGTTTCTAACACTATACGTTCATCATACTTCGTATTCATTACCGTCACTTTAATAACCTTACATTTTTTCGATAACTCCAGGTCGTATACATTTTTATAGAGTTTGCAATAGGTGCTTTGGTTTAACCCTGTTAATTTCATGTTGCTAACTGATCCCAACACACTGTGGTTTATATATAAGAAAAATGTCTTTGACCTTGAAAATTGATAGATGTGACCCTGAAATGGTGGGTGTAGCAAGTGTCCCCGCGTATAGTCATACTTATTTTTGACCTTGAAGAGCCAATACAGGAACCGCTTGATCTGTGTTTGAGCATAGCCAACAACCCTATTATTCTTCCTGTTTATACGAACTGTTTGCCCCTGAAAACTGGTCAGATAACAATCTGATTATATAAAACTACCAGTACCTTGACCTACTTTCGGATTTAGCCACCACTTAACCTTGACCTACTTTTTAGCATAAACAACAACCTTCCCACGGACTGATATTTCTATGAATGTGACGCCCTTAGGAGCAATAAACTTTAACCCTTCACGAGCTGATTTCTAAGACTATGACACCCCTTCAGATCAATAAACGTTGAGCTCAATTTAGCCTCAGCTGTGATGAATGAGCTGTTTTTTTTTCTGTGGGGAAACCACTACCGCTTCTGGGAAACTGTTACCGGTCTTTGGGAAACGGATCCGGTTCTTAGGGAAACTACCCCATCCTGGTGGTTAGGACAGTAGTATGAACCCACATACTGTAAGCATAATCTTTTTATTATTACAATAATTGCAATTCGAAGCATCATAAGGGATCAGTTTCCCTTTTGACGCAAGCACCCTGTATATTACGTCATGTTTAACAAGTTGCTAACTGATCTCAATAAACTGTGGTTTATATAAGAAAAATGTACCGCCTTTGTAATGCTTATTTTGCTATTTTACCTTGAAGAGCTAATACGAGAGCCACTTGACCTACCTTTTAGCATAGATAAACGATTTGATAACTGAATTAATACTCAGCCAGAATTGCTTGAACAGCGTTTCCTACCACCTTAACGCAACCAGAACTTGTTTGCTTGAAATCCCCTCAAGAAGCGTCAAAAACGTTAAAAAACATCGAAGTAACGTCCAAAAACACCAAAAAAAACGCCGAAAAAACGTCAAATACATCGCAAACACCAAAAACATAGATACGTGGAGATACACACAGAGCCAATAAAAAACCGTATAACCTTGACCTACTCATTAGCGCAAACAATATGCCCTTCTTCATGTGTCCATGAACTGATTGGATTGCTAAGAGTTGTAATAAGATATCAATAAATTTTAACCTTGAATAGCTCAATTTAGCCAATACAAGAACCACTTGACCTACCTTTTAGCATAGGCAACAGCCCATCAATCGTCAACAACAACCTGTTAATGTTTATCTCACACACTTACGCTTATACAATTCTCTATGTTCACCATATACAAAACATGAGAGAGAATCTCCCACACCTTCTTAGCCTTGAACATGCCCCCTGCAGGTAACCTTGAAAATTGATAAATGTAATAACTTCTAGGAATTAACATCTCGACTCAGCAAAAGTCTAAGAACCATTTAACCTTAACCAACTTTTAGTATAGCATAACAATCTGTCACATGCCATGAACTATGATAACACTGCAGGTAACCTTGAAAATGGATGTCTACGAACCTAATAACTTCTAAGATTTATACAAAAGTCATTAATTGGGAACACTTATTGATTATTAATTAGGAATTGCTTTTTAAGAATACCCAGCAGATCACCTTGAAAATTGATTTCCAATAATTGTAATAACACATGACCTTGAGTGATCCAAATTCCACGAATTGCTTGAACAGCTACCTCTATGTCTACAGGGAAACGCGTGGATTAAAACCGGCGCTCACAATCTTTGGCCTTGAAAATTCTAATAGACGACTTCAAAATTTGACCTTGAAGAGGGGAGCGTGTACGTGCACGGCGGATTAACTGACTTAACCTTCGATATGGAAATTCCTATACTGCGGGTCAGGATCGACCTTATATCCGGAAGCTCATTCAGCTAATCCTAAGCTTGATCACCCACATGCAGAATCCAGCGTCCAATCAGCTGGGAAATGGATATCTGTGTTGCGAAAGAGCTATTTGTTTTGGGAAATGGTTATCTGTATTTGGGCAACGGCTACCTGTATTTTGGGAAACGGATTCAGTTCTTGGGGAAACTACCTCATCCTAAGACAAGCCAGAAACCATTGGCCTCCTTTTAAACACATGACCGTGACTCGACCAAATTGCTTGGTGACCTTCACACAAATAGGGTGTTACCCGTTGAAGGCCAAAGGATCACTTTCCATGACCTTGAAATTCTAAGAATAAATTTTAGTTCGGGAGGTTCAGGATCACCCATGTATTGGGATACCCCTGTAGGTATCCATTGATTTCTAGGTACATGACATTGACACGGCCAAATTGCTTGGTGCCCTTGAAAATTTGACCTTGAAAAATTTCAATCGGGTAAGGTTGGGTAAGATCGGAAAAGATACCCTAGCATAGACAACAATATGTTTGATACCCCTGACCTTGAAAATTTATTTCTAAGAATTGTAATAACTTCTAAGAGAAGTCATTGATTAGGAATGCTTATTGATTAGGACTTGATTTCTAGGAATACTCCTGGTGACCTTGACGATTTCCCACCAAAACGGAGTTACCATCAAGGATCACTCGCACCTTCAATGACAATTCTAAGAATAAACTTTGACCTTGAAACGTTCGCAAGAATTGCTTGGTGAAAATTTCACAAGATATGATTTAGTATCATCTTCGTTCTACTTTCGAATAAGATCGTGATACCCATGCAGGTGGCCATTGATTTCTAGGAAATAATACATGGTCTTGACTCGGACAAAATTTCTTGAACAGCCTGACCTTGACAAATTCATCCAGAATCAACCTACGACTTCCTTGACCTGGTTGCTGGATACATAGATATGCACACACAGAGCCAATAAAAAATCCGTTTAACCTTGTTGTGACCTTGACATTTAAATGATTGGGGTTGCTGGAAACTGCAGATGACCTTGGTATTTACCCACGCAAAACCATGCCTATTTCGCTACTTGACCATGCTTATTTTACTATTCAACCTTGAAGTGTGCCAATACAGGAACAATTTAACCTTGACCTACCTTTTAACATAAACAACAAGCAGGTAACCTTGAAAATTGATACCAATACGTTCTGATTCAACTTAGCCATTGACCTATATAGCAATCTATTTGAATTGTAAGAACTTCTACACATGAGAATTACTTGGGGACCTTGAGAAGGTCAGTAAATTTTGATTCCAAGACTTTCTGGGGGGTGTATCCTTGAAATTTCCCGATGACTTTGAAAATGTCAATGAACTGACGACGGTGCATAGCTTTCAGACATGGTTAGCATAGATAACAATCTGTTTGATCTTGAAAATTGATTTCTAGGAATACCCCTGTAGGTAACCTTGAAAATTGATTTCAACTAATTGTAATAACTTCTAAGAATTAACACCTTGACTCAGTCAAGAATTCGCCGGAGCAGGTAGCTGTTTCCACTAAACAGGTAGCTGCTTCCCCGAACAGATAGCTGTTTATCTAAACAGATAGCTCCGATCTTATCCAATACTCTCGTGACCTTGAAGAATATACTAAAAGCATCCTCCTATATACCCTCAAGTGAGCTTCCATACTCAGGTAACGTGTACGTTGTACTTTTACATAATGTGTACAATGACCTTGAAAAACCACGTACTTTGACGTGGACAGTCTGTACCATGACCTTGAGGAATGTACTTCGATGCAGACATTGTGCAAGATGACCTTGACCTAAAAAACCTTGCACTCGCGCGTAGAGAATGTGATGACCTTGAAATCTTCGATACGGACTATCTGTACGAGAGCTTCAATGACCTTGACCTTGAAAAACCAATCTACTAACTTTTTTCAAATCTAGTTACTTTTCTAGTGGCAAAAGTGGGTTAGGATCGACCCGATGACCTTGAGGAATATACTTCAATGCGTGGAACATGTGACATTTAATGACCTTGAAATTTAAACGACCTTAAAGTGGAGGGCGCGTACTTGCACGAATGACCTTGAAAAATAGGCAGGCAATGTGTGCGACCTTTACCTTGAAAACTAATCTAGTGGCTTTTCTAGTGACCTTTTCAAAGTTAGTTACTTTCCTAGTGACAAAAGTGGGTTAGAAGTAGGATAGGTATACTACTTAATACCATTAATTATTACGTATGAGTAAATGTTAAGGGTCACGGTGAAAATATACTAACTAAACTTCGTTTATTCAGCTGCACAAGAAATTGAGTAGGACAATCTGTTTTGTTAAGCGTAATCTTTAATCCAATAAAGCATAAAGAGCTTGAGTTAGCTAAACTTATAGAAAACTCAATTTCAAACTTTTGTGTCAAAACTAGTTAAAACGATATTGAATAATCGATTATAATATTTAAATTTTTACATGTTACATGATCATTCTCTTTTAGGACAGGTGCAGTTTCGTTATATAATTTCTTTATAATCTTTTCTTAAAATCATTTGAGGTATATTTTTTCCATCAATCAGAACTGACAAAAGCACAATCCTTTTTTTTAGTAAATCGTCCTTAATGAGGAATTTAGATGAAACGTCGCGATTAAACAGGATAATTTAGCAAAATTTTCATCAGAATACTTTGAATAGGCCGATCTTGTACAAATCCGTTATTGTTTGAAAGATTTATGTTAGAAGAATTTGAGTTTATTCACATTTTCACACAAATGATAATTATACCGTTAAATTAAATTCTTGTCTTTTGTCAAAATAATAGTAAACCTTTGGCTACTGTTTCGTTAAGCAAGGTAATTATTTTCAAGATTTAAGTTATTAACTATTAAAATTCATAAAGTATGAATATGGGATTATTGCATTAAAATATGTAACTTTTAATTTTCTACCTTTTGGTAAGATTGCACAGTCTTAATACCTATAAGAGTTTGATAGTTTCTTGCTTTTTTTCTACTCACAAAATAGTGAACCGCACATATAAATTCATTGTTACATAAGACTATAACGTAATAAAAATTTGTTAATGTTGCCTATTAAATACAACGTATCATGCTCACCGGTATGGAGTTTACAGAGCTTCGTTCCGAAATCGGCTTCAAACGCATTTGTGCATTACATTAGACTACAATCTAAGGTTATTTTGAAATACGCAGCATGTTCCAAATTGTATGTGACATATCAAAGTTATGATTTTTAAATCGAATTGTATAAACAAATTTTTATCAATAATTCAAAATTCTGGTGTCCCAGTTTCTATTAACAGCTTGCTATAGCGTTGTTAATTTAAATATAACACCTTGTACTATAAATATCAATGCTATAAAAAAATTTGTACAAAAAATTAAATCAACTTTATGTGTGCGTGTGTGCGTGTGTGCGTGTGTGCGTATGTGCGTGTGTGAGTGTGTGCGTGTGTGCGTGTGTGCGTGGGAGCATGTATGTGTGTGTGCGTGTGTGCGTGTGTGCGTGTGTGCGTGTGTGCGTGTGTGCGTGTGTGCGTGTGTGCGTGTGTGCGTGTGTGCGTGTGTGCGTGTGTGCGTGTGTGCGTGTGTGTGTGTGCGTGTGTGTCGTGTGTCGTGTGTGCTGTGTGCTGTGTGCGTGTGTGCGTGTGTGCGTGTGTGGGTGTGTGCGTGTGCGTGTGCGTGTGCGTGTGCGTGTGCGTGTGCGTGTGCGTGTGCGTGTGCGTGTGCGTGTGCGTGTGCGTGTGCGTGTGCGTGTGCGTGTGCGTGTGCGTGTGCGTGTGCGTGCGCGTGCGCGAGCGCGTGTGTGGGCGTGAGCGTGAGCGTGTGCGTGTGTGGGTGTGTGTGTGTGGGGGGGTATTGGAAATCTGAGGTCATATTTTGTAATAGGATCAAAAAGTAGTTTTGGATTACCATTTCTACCAACTTTCCGGAAACATGGTGAAATCGGGGTCAAAAGATAATAAGCCCTTACCCATCCAAGTACTGACCGTGCCCTACTTTGCTTAACTTCGGTCTACGGAAGATTATTAATATATCGGCTGCTATATATTCGCTTCTCACTATAGGATTCTCGTAAACGGTAAGAGATACCAACGAGCTTAAATAGGATTAATTCTCGAAATGTTTGAAGAAAAACGACATTTTGGAAATTGGTTTTTGTTTCATTTCAGCCTTGTTTGAGGTTACATTGAAAAAAGGAGAACGCTTCCTCATGGCAACCTTTACCTTCTATCGAATAGCATAATCAACTTTGATATGTAACGTTTCGTCTTTCCAGGACCATCATCAACTTAATTTCTTTAATTACGGCTCTGGAAGTTTTGTTGCATGGTGATTTTTTGTCATTTAGCATCTGAATGTCTATTAACCTCCATATTACATGAAGTTTTAAACGTTTGATATACATTAATGTTTTTTTAAGAATAACGTTTAAAATTATTAGTTTGTATTTGCACTGCAATTTTGTTCGGTCTGGCATTGCTAGAAGGTCATTCTTAATTGCTATACCTGCAAAACATTTTTTGCTTAAGTTTATGATTTTCTTACACGTATTTTTCAAACGAACACACATTAAATAGATACTGAATTTTGCATACCATAAAACTTACAAATGTGATATTTGCACCTTTTAAATATTACGCAGGGTATTCTCTACTGTAGTTTATCGATTTATTTTATCATTTTACTACTATGTTAATTTAAATGTATTTTTATTCACTTTTTATTTACCTTCCATCCTGCATATACGTATCTAGATATAAAAGGTTATAAGTCGACATACCTTTTATTATTGTTAAA
>JARFJB010001998.1:255000-282500 GCA_036346205.1 Vesta saturnalis
ATAGTTTTTACCTTAAAAACCATAACAGATGGGCATGGTACAGTTTCAATAAAAAAGATTCAGAATTATGGTTCCCATCCAAAAATGCAAAGTGTGTTCCATTGAGAATAACAAAGTAGGTGGCGACTTCCAGTATAACCGGAACCGCTGGAAGTATGAAAATATTTTAGTTGAAGAGAACACAATCAATTATATTTCTAAATTTTCTAGTTTTTATTTTCGCCACGAAATAAAAACTTGATTGCGTTCTCTTCAACTAAAATCCCCATAAACTTCTAATGAACGGTTTCGCTGGGACACCCTCTATAAAATTTAATTTATCTTTAATATTTTTACTTAATATGAAATTTAAAATTTCAAATACTTCGTGGCGAGTGTTGTTTGTTTCTCTACAAACGTTGATAGGAATATACAGAACATGCCACTTGCTTATTAGAAAATGTAAAATATCACTTATTTATACATATTTCTTCAAGATTGGTCTCCATTCCATTCAACTTGATGACTTTCTGTATGATTTTTGACAGTTATAATTTCCATTGATGTGTTGTTCGCGTCAGAAACTGGCTGCCGCTTTATGTATTAGTTTGGTCATTCATTCTCACAAATGAAAGAATAAGTACGTACCTTGACATGTAGCTGGAAAGCGAACATGGCGCTGTTGTTTGGAGATATCTAGAGACCCTTCAATGACAGTCTGGCCAAAGACGCCATTTTATATCACAATCAAGCGCGTGAAATTTAATTTTGAATATTGGTTTATGTGGTGACGTCTATTTTATTTTGATATCTTGATTTTTTTCATAAGGTTAAGGACTTTTCTATATAAAACTATTGTGGCTGTTAAATGCATTGGTTTTATTTAGAAAAATCCTTATCTTTTCATTTTAAATTTACACACGAATTCACTATGATGCAATTTAAAAAAAAATTGGGAAATTTATTAAAAGGAAAACAAAAGGACAAAAAAATTGATCTTTTTCATAATTATTTTATTATGGAATGCATTGCCATGCTTTTGCTAGCATAAGACATTTTCCGAATTTTATTTTTCCTACAACAAATTTTTAAGCGGAACCTAATAAACCTGTTCATTAGTTTCTTGCTCAAATGGTAACAGTTTAAAATATGACTGCCCTTGATGGAAGCATATTTCAGTTGCAAAAATGAAATGGGATCTTTAATTGTTTTAATTATATTTTGATGTTTCGAAAAACATCTTCCATTGATAAAATAAATTCAAAAGTGTTCTTATCAGGAAAAAATAAAGTGTCGTTGCGATAACGTCGTAACTTAACAAATTTCGAATATGGATAATTAGTAGCTGTTTTAGAGCCTAATGAAGCTATACAATATTGGCACACGGTAGTTGGGTAGCTTTTTCTAATACTTGCAAGAAGGTATCCAGCGGCACTGTATAGTGTCAACGTGTTAAAATAACCTCACTCTGAACTGTCACTGGTTTATTCAAATAAACAGTAAAAAATTAAAAATGGTACGTATTTGTATCGTTTCAGTTAGGTAATGACACATACACCTGGAAATGCAAATGAAAACCTCTTTTCTTGTACGAAAAAATATTTTTGTCTTCGTCGACGCGGTAAAAATTTAAATTGTGATATAAAATGGTGGCACCAATCAAAGCTTGGCAACGCTTTGGCCAGACTCTTACTTGAGGGTCTCTAGAGATATCTAGAAGTAATTCTGCGCGATGTTTAAAGTCAAATCTAAGTTAGATATTTGCCTTTGCGTTTGGTGGTGTTAGTGGCGCCTGTCGAGCACATACCTTTAATAAAACCTCACCCATTTTAAACTACATAAACGTAGTTGTAACCTTTCAGCAATTAAATTTCACTAACTGGGCGAATTGGTACATGGTAGCAAGTTGTGAAGTGACCCAATAGATTCAATTATATTTGCATATAAATGAGAAATAATGAATAATGAACCTCACATAATGTACGTCTTATATCTAAACGATATATTCAGCAAAAGCATTGACTATGACAGGTCAGTAAAGTTGTAAAGTAGAATTTACCCTTTGGGAACTATAACTGTTACTCAATTTGGTACGGTCCTTTTGTCAAAGACCAATCTGTTCAAGTTAATTTAATGAGTTCGTGTATACATTATTAAACTAATTTCATATTATTTTTGCACGATCGGTTGTTTTCGACTGTTTACCATGCCCGTTTCCATGACAGTAAGTAGCATTTACTGGTTTGTCAACAACTTACGGTTTAGCGAACGGTAAGTGATGTACTTACCGTTCGCTGAACGGTAAGTAAGTTTAATCGAAAATTTTCAATGTAAGTTATTTAATAATATTAATATCTACAAATTATTTATTAATATTAAAATTAATAGTACAGCTTGTTAAATTGTTTAGACAAAATTCAATTGTTTGTGTTTGTGCGGACCTTGCGTTACTGATTGAGACTGGTGCAGAGTTTAAATCTTGTATTGTTACAACATTGTTGTGCAAAATTATTTAAGTCAATTTCAATCTTGTTTTGAAGAGAATCATATACATAACTCTCTGCTACTGTCGAGGAGCGCCATCCACCATAGAGCTTTAATCCAAGAACATCAACACCACTATAAGCCAAAAGGGTGGCTGAAGTCCTCCTAAATGAATGACCGGTATAGTTCTCGAGATTGGCTAAATTCAAAAGCAATTTTAAATGGCCAGCCTCCGAATGTTTCTTTTCCCACTACTTGAACAATACATTTTCCATTGCAATATCGTAAGAAAAAGCGGTATGTTTTTAGTTGTGGCCGAAGTTTGATATATTTACGCAAAATTTCTAAATATGGTATTTTATCGTTGGGTCTGTTAAGTACAGCAAAGGTGCGCTGGACATTTGTTTTTGTATAGGATAATTTCACAATGATTGACCCTTCTTGGTCTTGGATGCCATTTATAGTAATATTGTATAACTCTTTCCTTCTGTAGGCACCGGATATCCCTAATAATAATGCATATAATTATACACATTTAACGGGTAATCTAATCAATGTAAATGTACCTTGTAAATTAGAAATTCCTCATCTGGTGCTTCAATCAGAAATTTTAACATATCCTCGCGTGTAAAAATGCTAGCCTTCTTAGGCCTATAATCAACAATCTTTCGTTTAAGGTAGGCGATTAAAGTGGAAAATTTGGATATATCTATACCATCATGCAGAAAGGTTGTTGATTGTATCATGGAATATTCAGCCCATAAATTGCCAGGGGCTTTTAGTTGTGCATTTCTTTGAACAAAATATACTGGTAAACTTTTCTCATTCATGGCCACACTTTTATCTTGACCCCATTTCTTGAAAATTCTGTATTTGTTTTCATACCGATATTTGGATTTTTCTGGTATTATGGACGAACATCCTTCTTACCATGCTTGTTCTATTTCATTCATTTCACTTTCACCACTCTCAGTCATAGCTCAATAATATCGAATACTATCAATCAAAATGCAAACAATGTGAGAAATCAATATTTAAAGTGACAGCAGAGCTATTTATTTACTAAACGTTGCGTCATAACAATCACCTTAGCAACCACGCATGTGCTACTCGAAAAATGATAAATCGAGAATTTGAATGAAAAGTAGTATTCCTGTTATTTCATTAATTAATTATTATTGATCTCGATCGTGCAAAAAAGTTATAAGCATGTCGAACGTTAAGAGGTACCGATCTCAGACAATAATTGGGGTCTGCGATCGGTAAACCACCCTTACCGTTCTCCATACTTAATATACTATTTTAGCACACAAAAATTGGTAACGAAATCGTCACTTGTTGCGCGCAGTCCCATGTGCAAACGTGCGACGCGTTGATCATATAATTCATTTTTTTAATCAATTCCCACCAGTTAAACTTGCTGGTTTTCTAACCTTTAGCGGGCTTGAAACGGTTACATGTTTTGTTTCTTTCTAGTAGGTGGGGTCTGCGAGATGAAACCATTTTGTAATTATTTTCTTACTCATCTCGATTATCGATCCTACGATAAATTGATTCGGTTTCAATATGGTAAAACTTACCTACAGCGATAAACACTCAAAAGAGATATTTATATAAAACTTTATTTACTAACATCAATTATGTCACTAACTTTATATTTTACAATAATTTACTAGTAATCAATAGCATTTTATTATTTAACCACAAACAAAATAAACAATCACCGTTTTGTGTATACTGTAATACTGAGGTAAATTGAATATATTCTCCAGTTTATAAAAAAGTACAGAAAAGGTAAAGTCACCTAACTTACAAACAACTAAAAATATTTACATTGCAAACCCAAACGAGAGCAAGAACCATACACTTACAATAACTTACTGTAACCACAAAAACACTTGTAAATAGTTCAATTCTTAATTGCTACATTACATAGTAACATCTATTAAAACCATATATATATATATATATATATATATATATATATATATATATATATATATATATATATATATATATATATATATATATATATATGTTGGGAGCTAAGTCTGAAAACGGCAATTGGTCGAAGAAAATGAGTAATCTTCGGACTTTGGCCATTCAGAAACAATCAAACCTGGTATGGTGCAAATGACGAATAACCAAACTCCCAAGTGGAAGGCATGAACTTCTCTCAATGTACTCTTTTGTGGTTTGACTTTGAGGTTAGACAATGCTCTTAGTTTTAACATGTCTGATGTTTCTGAACAAAAATTTCGGGAAAAATTAGATAGTTACATGAAGTCTAGTAATTGTGATAATAAGTTTATACTATCACCATTAAAGTACGATGAAACATTACATGAAGTGTAATTGTCACTGGAAAAGAGAGAACAAGGATAACCTTTAACATTAATTGATTATGAAAGGTGTGACGTACTAACAATTTCTGAAAAACGGCCAACTGATAATGATCCCATTAGGTATTTTGGCCACAGAGATGAGATATACAGTGCGATCATTTAATATGGAAACTTGGAAATATTAATTTCTGTGATAATTTTCCGAAAAAATCCTAAGACCGGTCGATTTTTTTTAATGCGCACATTTTGACTCTTTGGAATCGCCATATTTAAAAGAACTATGACGTCATCGCAACCTTTTCAAATAGCACCCATATGTTTTTTCATTATATTTGGATACGCGGTGAAATTCTAAAAATGACGATGATTAAAAGTATTGCACCGCAGTTGATAATTTCCGGAAAAGTGGTATCAAAATTCAAAAACTCAAGTCTCAAAATTGAGCTATTCTTGCAACAGAATTACTATTATTACAACAAAACACATCGATAAACATTAAAAACTGAAAATTATTATTAATTTTATTCAATACACAAATAAAAAGTTTACCTCGAGTAGGATTTGAACCTACGACCTATACTTGGCTAGAGTATCGCGCTAATCAACTGCGCTATCGAGATTCAAGCCCCAAAACGATGCAAATTTTGTTTTTATGTATGTAGAACTGATATAAATAAAGCCTGTATTGGAAATTCTGTAGAACGTTCTCGATTGTTTCTGCAGTGATTTCAGAAACAATTCAGAACGTTCTTCAGAATTTCCAGTACATACTTCTTATGTGTCAAAAGTTCGTTGATTTCAAGTTCGAACATAACCTTTAATTGTTGTTTTGTTAGTTTTGTCCAATTAAATGTTCAGTTTTTAATGTTGAGACTGAATCTTTGAATTTTAGTACCACTTTTTCTGGAAATTATCAACTGCAATGCTATACTTTTACACATCGTCATTTTTAGAATTTCACCGTCTATCCAAATATGATGAAACAACATATGGTTGCTATTTTAAAAGTTGCGATGACGTCGTATCTCTTTTAAATATGGCGAGAAAAAAGTTTCCGACGAGTCAAAATGTGCGCATTAAAAAATAAAAATCGATGGGATTTTTTCGGAAAATTATCACAGAAGTTACCATTTCCAAGTTTCCATATTAAATGACTGCACTGTATAATATTATTCACAAAGCATACATTGGTACTAGCCATAAAAGGACCAGATTCATGGACAAACAACTAAAAATAAAATATTACAATATAGCTGGGAAAGTTATAAGCATTTACTCAAATTTATGTGCTCAATTCCACCTGAAAAAGAAACGGCATGCAGACTGAAGCAGTCAAGGGCTTCAAACTAATTCTTAACTATCGAGATCACTTGACAAAATTGGTCTTCCTAAGACCCCTGAAAAGTAAGCGAGCAGAACAAGTAGCGTTTAATCTTCTAGATATTTTCTGTAATGTCGGAGCTCCTTTTATTCTTCAGAGTGATAAGGACCGAGAATTTACGGCCTCAGTAACTAAGGAACTGGCAAACGTGTTTGACGCGAAGATGGTTCACGGGAAACCTAGGCATTCTCAGTCGCAAGGCAGCGTAGAGAGAGCTAACCAAGATGTTAAGGATATCCTTCTTTGTCGACTAGCTGACAACAACTCTACATCTTGGTTCGAGGGGCTGCGTTTTATTCAGCTGAAGAACAATAGGTCCTTTCATCGTGGCATCGGCATCTAATAATATACTATCTGCCCATTTTAAATTTTGACATTTAATCTAAAAAAATACACTTCCAGTTTCTGTTACAAAACTTTTAGGAAAAAGTCTAAGTTGAAGAGCTAATACACAATATTGAAGATTGATATTCAAAAATTGCCAAGTCAGTTTTTTAAATGGAGTATACATATATATATATATATATATATATATATATATATATATATATATATATATATATAATTAGAATTTATTTCAGCATAACAAAACGCAGGTTACAGCTCATAAGTCTACTTATGCCTTTGGACAAAATTTACCCATAGTCCTCCTTTAGCTGCCATAAGAGAATATCCTGGATCAATTTCCAATGGAGTAATGGTTTTTTCATTCACAGTTATTTCATAATTCAGTAAGATGTATATTATAGCTATTTTAACTTGAGTTAACGCAAATTTTTTACCTTAAAGAACATTGTAAACTTACTTACTAAAACAGCATTTCCTTACCGATACACATACGCGGACCTTCACCAAATGGTAAAAATACAAACCTGTTGTAAGAATTTTCTTCGGAAAAGCGCTCCGGATCAAATTGATGAGGTTCCGGAAAATATATAGGATCTGTATGTAAACTATAGATTGGTATAATTACTGTTGTTCCTGGTTCTACTAAAACACCTTTACCATTCTGTTTCAAAGGAGGAAGTTCGTATTCTTTTGTACAACGTTTCGTTAATATCATAACAGTTGGATGTATTCGAAGTGTTTCTATAAGCAAATAACAAAACATTTCAATAATTAGGTTTGGGAGTACAAGCTACTTACCATTTATTACTTTGTTTAGGTAGTTCATTTCTTGCATTATATCAAAGTTAAATTGACCTTCGCATTTACTAAACGCATTATCGATTTCTTCTCTTAGCTTCCTTTGGCATTGTTGGTTTGCAGCTAGCTCGAATATGGCAAAACTCAATGTAATTGCACTTGTTTCATATCCATCTAAAAAGTAACTTAAAATATGGGATGTTAGATGATCATCTGAAAATTCTTCCTTGCCGAGTTTCAACTGAAGTTGTTGCATCAACGTTAGAACATCATTTCTTTCTACTTTGTTTTTAATTCTGTATTGTATGGTTTTTTTAATTATAGTTTTGAAGTAATTTCCAACCTCGTCTGTTATAAGCCTAGCAGAAGTTCAGTCTTAACATTTTTAAAGGACTAATTTTACTTACCGAAGTTTTAAAAGCTTTGCTAAAGATGGTACAAGAGATACCAATAATAATTTAATGTTAGTAAGAGTATCACGTGAAATAATCTTTTTGACGTATTTGTCAAAATCATTATTTGAAGATATAAACGAATTTGCCTCTAAACCAACTACACAGTTAGCTACAACGTCCATAGTATATTTTTGACATAATTCTTTCACATCGATGCCTCCATTAGCGATCTTAGGGTTATTTAAAAACTCAACTAACCTTTTACAAACCAATTCTATTAACGGAAAGTTGAACTTCATCTAAGATAAAATAAATTTTGTAAAATGATTTATGTGCATTTACCACTTACCTGTTTATTTGTAAATGTCGGCATAATTTGGCTTCTAGTTGATTTCCACTGCTCAATATTTGAAGTAAAGAATGGATTTAAAGCTATTATTCTATCCTTTTCTTCATCGATACAAACGTCGTTTTGGTAGAAATTATAAAAATTTTTTAGAAGTACATCCTTTATGAGTTCCGGATCACGCAAGACGACCACAGGTCTTCTAATTTGGTATGCACCTACATATTCTAATGAAGAATATTTACTAAGAAGAAATTATTAATTTAAATAATGAACGTTAGATTCCATACCAATAAATATCGTGATAAACTTGTCCCACAGACTTCTTTAGCAATATTGCGTCTGTAACATTTCCAAATAACTTGGAGAATGGAGGATGCGGAATACCTCGTTTTTTCCAATATGAAAAATTCACTGTATAAGCAAAATATGCTAAGTACGCAATTACTAAGAGGGAAAGTATAAACCACATCTTTATACTTTGGATGACTACAGGGCTCTTGATATGTATTAAGTATGTGCGTAATACTAATTTTATCGTATAACATTACGTAATATAAATTAATTGATTAATGGGCCCATTGTGGGAGTTGTAAACATGTTTATGATTCTTAAATTAGTTAATCTATCTCATTTTTACGTGAATAAAGTTTATATTTATGCATTATGCGGATTTTATCAACTCTAAGAGCAATTTTTAAAAATGTATATTTCCTAATGTTTAATGTGCTGTTCCTTTTCATTCGAAATAGAAGTCACCTACACGCGTTTTACGAAAACAAATTAATAGAGAAAACTAACCTCCGTCTGAATCGTTGAAGGTCGTCCAAATTAAATTTGTTATGTATGTACGTAAGATAATATGAATGTTTATTATATTTGTAGTTGAAAGTACATATTGTTACTTACCCGGTAATGTAGTGTGAACACCCTTGTAGAACAAAGGTTGTAACCCTAAAACATATATCTCTACCATATGAAATTTTTTATTTAATTACTCTGTGTTTAAACCTCCACACTTGTTTGTGACCTCATCTCTCAAGAGATCACGTCATACGAATGTGATTCGATAGTATTGTTGTGTTCGAAGAACACCTATACCTACTTATTAGATTTATTTCCAAAACTTCGATAATGCATCACTCACAAAGAATTACAGCGGTTTTAAGAGCGCGAAACTCAAAAATTCGTCAGCCGAGTCGAATAACATTCTCACCCTAGACAAGAAGAGTATTGTGTGAATAATTGAACACGAAAACTCTTTTACAGATACAATACTTCCAAATGATGATGTATAATAATTCTAATGTGGGTGTCATTGGATTTTTATACACAGAAACGTACGCGCACGCACACACAAACGCACGTGTATACGCACACATACACACACAGGTACACTCACATGCACATACACACGCGCATACGCACGTACACTTACACACAAACAACACTCACACACACACACACACACACACACACACACACACACACACACACACACACACACACACACACACACACACACACACACACACACACACACACACACACACACACACACACACACACACACACACACACACACACACACACACACGGGCGCGCGCGCGGACAAACACACACACACAAGCATGAGGGCGGACACTCGGACACGCGGACACGCCGACACGCCGACACGCCGACACGCCGACACGCCGACACGCCGGCACGCCGACACGCCGACACGCCGACACGCCGACACGCCGACACGCCGACACGCCGACACGCCGACACGCCGACACGCCGAAACCGACACGCCGACACGCCGACACGCCGACACGCCGACACGCCGACACGCCGACACGCCGACACGCCGACACGCCGACACGCCGACACGCCGAAAAACCGACACGCCGACACGCCGACACGCCGACACGCCGACACGCGACACGCCGACACGCGGACACGCCGACACGCCGACACGCCGACACGCCGACACGCCGACACGCCGACACGCCGACACGCCGACACGCCGACACGCCGACACGCCGACACGCCGACTCGCGGACACGCGGACACGCGGACACGCGGACACGCGGACACCTATACCTACTTATTAGATTTATTTCCAAAACTTCCATAATGCATCACTCACAAAGAATTACAGCGGTTTTAAGAGCGCGAAACTCAAAAATTCGTCAGCCGAGTCGAATAACATTCTCACCCTAGACAAGAAGAGTATTGTGTGAATAATTGAACACGAAAACTCTTTTACAGATACAATACTTCCAAATGATGATGTATAATAATTCTAATGTGGGTGTCATTGGATTTTTATACACAGAAACGTACGCGCACGCACACACAAACGCACGTGTATACGCACACATACACACACAGGTACACTCACATGCACATACACACGCGCATACGCACGTACACTTACACACAAACAACACTCACACACACACACACACACACACACACCCACACACACACACACACACACACACACACACACACACACACACACACACACACACACACACACACACACACACGGGCGCGCGCGCGGACACACACACACAAGCATGAGGGCGGACACTCGGACACGCGGACACGCCGACACGCCGACACGCCGACACGCCGACAGGCCGACACGCCGGCACGCCGACACGCCGACACGCCGACACGCCGACACGCCGACACGCCGACACGCCGACCAACACGCCGACACGCCGACACGCCGACACGCCGACACGCCGACACGCCGACACGCCGACACGCCGACACGCCGACACGCCGACACGCCGACACGCCGACACGCGGACACGCGGTCACGCGGTCACGCGGTCACGCGGCCACGCGGTCACGCGGTCACACGGTCACGCGGACACGCGGACACGCGGACACGCGGACACGCGGACACGCGGACACGCTGACACGCGGACAAACGGACATGCGGACACACGGACACACGGACACACGGGCACACGGGCACACGGTCACACGGACACACGGACACACGGACACACGGACACACGGACACACGGACACACGGACACTCGGACACTCGGACATGCGGACACGCGGACACGCGGACACGCGGACACGCGGACACGCGGACACGCGGTCACGCGGTCAGGCGGTCACGCGGTCACGCGGACACGCGGACACGCGGACACGCGGAGACGCGGACACGCCGGCACGCCGGCACGCGGACACGCGGACACGCGGACTCGCGGAAACGCGGACGCGCGGACGCGCGGACTCGCGGTCGCGCGGACACGCGGACACGCGGACACGCGGTCACGCGGACTCGCGGACACGCGGACGCGCGGACACGCGGACACGCGGACACGCGGACACGCGGACACGCGGACACGCGGACACGCGGACACGCGGACACGCGGACACGCGGACACGCGGACACGCGGACACGCGGACACGCGGACACGCGGGCACCCGGATGGACGGACGGACGGACGGACGGACGGACGGACGGACGGACGGACGGACGGACTAACGGACGGACGGACCGACCGACTGACCGACCGACAGACGGACAGACAGACAATTGGCAATTCATTATCCCTCTATCCATCCTCCTAAGTGAACCTGAGTGCTTTAGTACGATAGGCCAAATTTAACCTGTTCAAGTCCACCATCATAAAAAAAAAATAAAAGTTACTCGATTAAAGCTGTGCTTTAAGCATATAATTTTTTGGTACATTTACTAGGTGGATTTCAGTAACAAAATCACTTTAAAAGTTTAGGATGGCGGTTACGCCCCTGGCTGTCATCTTGCAAATTTGAAAATATTTTCCACGGTCTTTTTTGGCCACTTTAGTACCTAATAAAATTTTTACCGCAGCTCTCTACGACGTATAGTTTCCGAGAAACAGTACTTTACATTCTTCTGGCCACCCGATGCATTTCAAACTTATCATTCGCCGTTTCGAACGAATTCATTATTTGATAATTTTCGTCACACTTGTTACTAATCAAATCTACTGATACCTTTATGTTTGATATGTCGTTTCTTAAGGCACTTAAAGTTGCGTTAGTTTGATTTAGGTCATTTAAGATCTGATCCATTTTATTAAAGCCTTGTTTACTTAAAACTTCACTATGTTCATTTAAGATAGATAAGACTTGTTCTAGTTTATCTTGATTTACTTTAGCACTAGTGCTTCCTGTACTCATAATTACAATTACTATTACTTAAAGTAAGAAATACGAAATTAGACTTTGAATAATAATCACGATATCAATTCAAAGTAACACAAGCGTACATAAACGACAGTATTATCTTCCTGCCTTGTTATCCCTTTTGAACATATGATCAATAAATAATGTTATTCTTTCTATATGACTGGATTGATTAAACATCTAATTCACACTCAGTTTAAACAATTTGTGCTGAACACAACTTAACACGTCTAGCACGAATACACATATACGTTTAATAATAATAAATTGATACACTAAGTGTTCATTCTGTTGCTTTTAAACATTTCTTGCGTATTGTATGCCATACGACTTGTAACCATGGCTCGTTAGAATATCTCATAATATATTACGAAATAATGATTATGGTTCAAATAAACTTATATCATGTTAAATTGACCATTTTAAATACTGTAATACCAAGTTGTATTAGAACCTCTTTTAGCACCAAAGTAAAGCAATTTATAATTAAGGGTCAATTTTTTTTTAAACGTGGTGATGGTTCACTCTGATTATTTTGAAACAATCATTATACTAACTAAAAATTTGGCTGAAACGATTGAAAACAGAAATACTGTTTATAAGGGTTTTTCTTAAAACATAACATTTTTTTTACTAATAGTATTCCTGAATAAGCTAAGATTTTCCTAACATGATAAATAATTCAGGAACACAAAGAGGGTCTCGGGATATTGTTAGGCTGCCGAGGAATGTTTATGAATGGCTACCTTAAATTTGCCTAAGCCAAAGTTTGGAGGAAAACCGGAGCTGGGTAGTGAATTGTACAATTTGGTCACCGTGTGAAAAAATATAGATGCAATGTGAAATATTGGATATTATTTCTAGGACACCTGTTTAAATTATGAATCCGTTTAAACGTTTAAATTAAGTAGCCGAATACAAATCACTCCAGTAAATCTTGCGTATGCTTATCTTTCATTTTTGTGTTTTGTTTTCTATAAAATAAAAACACAATTTATTATAGAATTGCTGTATAGTTTTTCTTTGTTTCTTATACATTTTGATTTAACGCTATTGAGTATCATTTTAATCCAAATTCAAGTAAAACAATCAAACACATTAGGACCAAAAATGCCCAAAAACTTTTTTTTTTAATTTCCTTACTAAAACGATCAAACGTAAACAAAAACAAATTGGAATGGTTTTAGGGCGTTGAATTATTACATGGTATCGTAAATGTCTAAAGTAAATATTTATACCCGTTGGTGAACCCGCCGAACGCACTACTTTGAATGACAAGAGCAAACTTTTATGCTTCAAAGTCTTTGGGCATTATTCAGGGTTAAAGAGCACTAAGTTCTTTATTTATGCAACAATTTTTTTGGGCAATCGGCCAAACACGTGTCCTCGATTGGACGAACTATCCTTTATGTATGTACCAATCGGTCGTAACTGATAAATCAGATTCGTTTTTACCTTCGAACCTAGACATACATAGGTTTTTTACACTATCGCAGTATCCACCTTACGGTTTCCGTTTTGGTATTGGTTTCGGTTTCGGTTGGGATGTCAGTATCGGCTTCGGTTTCGGTTACAGTGTCGATTTCGGTTTCCGTTTCCGTTTGAGTTGGTGTTCGTGTTCGTGTTCGTGTTCCTGTTCGTGTTCGTTTTTGTTGCTGTTGGTGTTCGTGTTCGTGTTGGTGTTAGTGTTCGCGTTCTCGTAGTCTTCGTTTAGAACAGTCAACGTTTGCTTTGCAATCAGTGAAATGCTCGTTGGCTTTTTGGACGTGCTATGTTTTGTCGATGTTTGGACGTTCGGAGTTTTGTTGACACGTGGCTAACTAAATAAGAATCGTATAGGCGTTTGAATTATTCGGCATAATGTCTGAGCCCCGAATAACACTATAATAAGAAACTATACTGTTGCACCAGAGAAAATCACAGTTGGTACATTTGCAAAAATTGATGTACGATAGAAACAGGACAATATTGTTCCATTTACCTTTATCTCAAAATGTCATTGAAAAGTTATCGAAACCTCATAAATTTCTAATGATCTAGTAACGTTAATAACCTTTATGTGTAATTCAATGTTATAATTTATGTTCCAAGAATTAGCGAATATTTTCTTACTTTTAGATAAAACTAAGTGATTAAAAATCTTTTGTGGAAAGCCAATGTTACTTATAATTACAATTCGACCGTTTTTTTATTCTATTAAACGTTTACAAGCAATCCAACGTCCTTAATTTTTAATTATAATCTACTCTAAAAATTAAGAATCATGTGCCGTTATTTGTAATAGTACAAGAACCTTCTACGACACTTACCCCGTGAAATACTTTGTCTAGTACTTCTGTTATAACGTTTAATGCATTTTCAAAGCTTTGTCAATTAACAACGGGAGATTTCAAATCATGGCGATAATAATTAAGAGGCTTGACGTACACTATAAAACATGAGGGTTAAAAGGAAATGTGAGACGTTAAACAACACAGCAAATTATTTAGCTAAATATAGAAGCTTTATCTCTTTACCCTAAAGATAAAAAGACTCGAAGTTGTATATTCGTTTAATCTTAACCGCGATCGGCTGAATTTAATCAAATTTAATATAATGTAATACTATTGTGCTCTTTCTGTACTATATAATACTATGAGAGACCTAGTTTGCTAACGGACTATTTTTTCAGAGAATTAATACTAAAATATTACGGTAATTAATTTTTTTCAATAATACTTTTGTTAAACGTCACATACATTGCGCTGTTACAAATTAACAAAACCAAAAATGAAGTGTGTAAATATTTTTCCACAAAACAATATAAATAATAACATACGAACCAGAAATAACTAGTTTCAATTTACCAAATAGTGGACAGCCCAAGGTATTATCTAAAGCTCGTCTTGGTGGACTACCTGAACGTGGAATATAACACGTTGAAACATCATTGAGGATGTAGCCTGGAAGGTTTAACACGTTCTGTAGAACTGAACTCTAGAACTCAAAGACTGGTAGTATTTATATTGTATTTATTATATTGTATGAAACTCACTCTTTAATTAGCACGGTAACAATAATTTATGATGAAAAATATTGCACTTTATCATACAGAAATACAGCAAAATGTAAGTTTCTCCACCGATGAATAATAACAAAAAAAAATTTAAATTGGTGTGCGATTTTCTTGTCTGAAGTGTCTGTCCGTTTGTCGGACGTGTGTGAGGTGAAGTTATAGATGTCAACGTGTATACCAAAAGACCTCTACGAAAACTGTTACATTAGTTGTGTTAATAGGACTAATTCGACAGTTTGTTTTTATGTCGCGACGTTTCGGAAGCGGAAACTGAAATAAGGCAATTTCTGTACTTGTCAAAATAAATCTTGACAAAGGGAACAAAGGACGTTCTCGCAACGTTGAACCAATTTTTATGTTTATTCTTTATAAGTTGTACGAGAAAATATGTCTTATTTAAATATATATATATATATATATATATATATATATATATACATAATTTTTTACCAGTGTTACGTAAGTGGCTTGTTCGAGTTATTGACGAGTTGCTTTGGCATCCTTTGCCATTATATGTACATTATTTAATTGGTTTGGTTGTCCTTGTTTCGCACATTTTGCGCGATTCTGTATCTTTCCGATCCGCTTTTGCAGGTGTTATGTTTATGTTCCTGTATTCTAAGTTGGAATGGTTTACTGCTCTCTTTTAGGTATGATCTGCCGCATTCGCATGGTAGTTTGTATTCACAATTTTTGGAATTATAGTCTTCATCTGTGATTTGGTTTACCTACCTGATTGCTGGTTAAACTGGTTAAAAAGTAATGACATACCACTTGCGCCGAAGCTTACCACATTGTGCCTCAATCCATTGGCGGCTGGTACTAAGGGACACAAGGGCACGTGCCCACCCAACCACCCAGATGAACACAAAGAAATTCCCATGTAATTCAGTGCATTATTTTATTTTATGTTCTTACGTTTTATTTTATAACGATGGTATTAAAGTTTCCTTCCGCACATCAACGCATGCACTGCTACCACTCACAACTATGTTCCGGAGAACGATCATTTGGAGTACGATTCGGCTGACTACGGTTATCTTCGTTATACGCGCTTATATGGACGATTTGGGGCACCAAGCGGCGTGTTACTAGTTCAAAGTAATTTCCTTAAGATTTTAGGATTTCCTTAACCGGCATTAAGGAAAAAGAATTTAGTCAAAATTTTCAGGAATTGAAACCATAGGAACCATAGGAACCATAGGAACCATAGGAACCATAATTTTGAATTTAAACCATAGGAATTCTTCATTATTTTTAAGAATATTTATGTTGTAGTCTGCTAAAGCCTAAATTAGAGTAAAATACCAGTGGTCACTTCGTCAGCCAGCGTGGCTGACTATCACTCTTACTTAATATTTTCTATTGCAAGTGCAAGTGCAAATTTATTTAGTAGTAAAGTAAAGCTTGTGCGTTGTTGGTATTGCTTCCTAAAATTATAAATTGTTTCAATTTGAATCTAACTAAAGTATTCTCAATTGCATGTACATTGTTAAACGTGCTTTAATTTTGAGTTTTCAATTAATTTTTTTATTGAGATACCTTTACCATTAAGGAAAGTGCACTAATTTTGACTACGACATTTATCTTTATTTGGATAAATTACAAGAAAATTTAACTTTAACAGGCTTGATATGGCTTATCTTGAATTCGACGATTCCAACGTTTCTTTATCTAACGAAGCCCAATCTGAAACAACTATAATGAGCTCGAGTAATAAAAAGCGAAAGAAAAGTATTCGTATAAACAAAATTACAATGCTGTTTTGGAAAGCTTGCCAATGTTTAAAGGTAAGATAATCCTTTTGATATATGAAACTTATTTGAATCATTTCATTTATAATGTAAGAAAAAATTCATAGAGAGGCAATTATTTAATTGTAAAATTTTCAATGGAGATTACGTTTACTGTAAAAGTGACGTATTTAAACAGGCATCAACTAAACGGCACACGTGGACTAATCAAATAAAGCAGCCCCAAATTAACATGATACCTTGTGTAACAAAAGATAACTCCATTGACAGTGCCAGTAAAACTGCAGAAATAAGAATTGCTTCATTTATAGCTCAACACAACCTTTCGTTAAACATTGCAATTTAACACTGTCGATAAAGTCAATATTAATAAATAAAGAGGTTGCAAGTCGTATTTCTTTGGGGCGAACTAAATGTGCAGGTATCATACGAAAAGTCCCTCCTTGGAAAAAGTAGTTACCTACCATTTTGCAGCATAATAAATTTTATTTAATTGTTCTCGAGTCAACAGATATAAGTAGTAATAGAAATTTAGTGCCAGTGACTAGAATAGTTTATAATAATTCAGACTTGTTTTTAGCATTAATTGATGTTATTGTTGCTACTGGTGAGAATATTTACGTAAAAATTGTTGATTTAAAAAAAATGATTGGCTTTGCAACATGGTAGGGAACACAATTCTTTATATTCTAGATTAACATATTTATTTTTAATTAATCTATCAACAAGGACAATCAAGGACCCAATAATAAAGAACATGCAACCAAAAGACAAAAAACGGCAGCTAGAGATAACAGAACTGTTGTTGCAAAGGAAATACGTGACACTATTTTAAGCCAAATTAGTGACCGATTTCATTTTAGGGACCTTAAGTGCAGCAAAACTATTTCACTCTCAAAATGTTAAGACTTATAGACAACCATTTGATGCAACTGTGAAATCTTATCCTGTAAGGGCAGTGTGAAGTTGAGATGTGAACTTTGAGTAATATACTTATTTCATATTAAAGTGGTTCAATGTTAATGGAACTACGTTAATCTGTATAACAATCCTTAAAAACACATATTCTATAGAGATTTTGCTATATTCATACCCAATCCTGGGAAATGACATAATAAGCACCAAAATACATAAAATTCGAGTTTTCTCTGAAACGGAAAAAGATATTCGGTTTGGGTGTGCACTGATTTCTCTCATAACTTCAACTACTTTTGATAGACATTATAATACCATGCTGCCGTTTCCAAATGTTCATAAAATTTGTTAAAACTAAACTCCTCTACCTTTGTATTTTGTGCATATGTGGCTGTTGATTTAAAACTCTAATACTTTGGATCTGTTATGAAAACCATTTCCAACAAGCCAAAATTCGTAAAATTATGTCTACTGGTTATCAAGTTGTAGGCATTTGTTTATAAAAAAAATTCCTCGCTCCATACCTCCGCCACTGGTGCATAAGGATAAAATTTCTTAGTAGTGTCTTTGTAGATAAGTAAATGGTGATTACAAATTACATAAAAGTAGCTTATGTTAGGTATCAAGATTTTTGAGAAATTAAAGATTTCGGGTTCCCTGATAGAGTCAGTCCGTGCCTTTATTTGGGCAGCCTACATAAAGTCCGCATCTTATGGGAAATTTTTTTTTATTAGATTCAAGTAAATTTTTGATTTTGTTAATCGTTTTTAATTCAAAAATGATGTCAAATGACGCTCAAAAGTAGTCACGTAGTTTTCTTCACCTGTCAAATTTGACATTTTTTAAAAAGAGAACGACGAATTATTTCTCAAAATTTGGAAATAATGTTATAAAGAAAGTTGTTCCACTTTCACTTTTACACCTTTGTACCAAATTTCAGAGCTCTAAAAAATATTTTTATTTTTTAAGGTTTTTCTAAAAAGTGCATTTATCTTTTAAATGAATTTTGGTTAACCTCCATAAAATCACTTAATTACACTTCATCTGCTGTTCACTTGCATTTTCGTTGCCACGTATCGTCTTAAACTCATTTTCTTTTTCAAAAAAAAACCCGTAATTCTCATTTTAAATTTAGTCAATTTTGATGCAAAGTTTAGGAGTTTCAATAATTTGCTTCAAAACTAGTTTTATTTCATTTTGTTGAGGAGTGGGTAGATCCACTATTACATTCATAACTAAATTCGCCACCAAATTATCCGCCACTATTTAACAGTTATTTTGAAATAAAAACCTGCATTTTTCCTTTATTCCAATCGCGACTGACACTAACATAGAAATAAGACTGCCATGGAAACTCTAGTTTGTTTAAACAGTTGTCAACTGTCAATTAAATTAATTCACTGGTTGAAGAAAATGTTAAGTTTGCAGGAAAAAATTGAAATTGTTTTAATTTGCGCTGAAAACACAAACAATGTTTTTTTTAATGCACGGTATCCTAACACAAATGTGCAACAGTCTACTGTATCTGGAATTATGGCAAAGTTTAAATCATCAGGTTCGCTAAAAAAATAATTAAAAAAATCGCAAACAAAAAATACCCATGAAGAAGAATTAAACGTGTGTTTGGATGTTGTAGAATGTGAAAGAACCAGTATTAGAGACATTGCAGCCATGGCCTAAACTAACATAGAAAGCGTAAGAAGAATATTACATAGAAACAAATTTAAACCTTTTAGACCCAAATTTATGAACACATTAAAAGAGCGCGACTTTGATATGCGTTTAGGTTTCTCTTTTTGGTACCAAGGGGAAGTAGAAGAATGTGTTTTCTAGAGCTTAATTCTGTAATACGTGGGTGTTGGTCAGCATTTATACCAAATAATCTATATTTCCACACTAATTTCGTTATTTTCTTTAATGCGATAACGAAGTTTTGTAGTTAATGCTGCATAATATTGATCAGTGATTGCGTGGCCACGTTCCAAAAAATCTACCAGTAAAATTCGATCGGCATCCCAAAAACTGTAGCCATTATGTTGCCCACTGAAGCCCGTACACGAAGTGTGCGTGGAGGGGGAGATCCTGGATGACACCACTCCATAGTTTGTTGTTTGCACTCGGGATCGAAGTGATGAACCAAAGTTTCATCAACCGTAACATAGTGATCGAGGAAACATTTAGGATTACGGTTAAGCAAGGCTAAATTGGCTATTGAAGAAGAGTGTAACTTGAAAAAATCGATATAGGATCGATTTCATAATTTTATCTGTTTCTTAAAGCTACCTTAAATAAGTATATCTATGACTTAAACATTTAGTAATATGCTTTAAGCTAAGTAGGTTCTATTTTATGTACTAAATGATTTAAAATTTATGTATTGACGATTTTACTAATGAGTATGGTGGATTAAATGATATACAAAATTATTCCTGTTCTATAACTAATTGCTACTTCACATATAATTTTCTTTTATGACGTACGTTACTACATTTTACGAAAATTATTTCTCTCTGGTATCTACTTCTGTATTTTAAAAGTTTACTCGTTTTTACAAAATTTAACTTCAATTAATACCTATAGTGCCATCTCTGAGATGAATGTAAGTTCGGGTTATTTTCAACATTCTTACATTTTATAGGTACCTGTCACTTTGCTAAATCACCACTAAATGGTGATACCCTTTACAAAATTGCATCTTACTTATCATGCTTTATTCTTGAAAACAAACATCTGTTAACAATATTGAAATGAGATAACAAAGGAAGTTGTAAAATTGTTTCCTGAGGCGTTGGCTGCTTTTTCAAAATCGCCATTGCTGAAGAAGAGTGGAAAGTCTCTAGTAAATTTTCTTGTTGCTATTTACTAGATGCTAGGCATCATTTTTATGGAAAATTTTGACTGTATAATATCGCTTTGTTGTATAAAAGTAATGTGATCGCCATTTAAGCCGGATGTAATAGAAATATTTTACTACACCTACACATTCTGGTAAGTCGTATTAGATCTTGTCAATCTCGTTATAATTAGAACTTCTCTTTCACCTTTCACGCACAAAAGAATTTCAGATTACTTCTTCAAAGAAATCAGTGTAACAAATTGCTTAGGACATTTAAACTACCGTTCGTATTCCATCTTAGAGGTAACACCTTATCATTGAATATACATCGGTTTCATTCTTTACTTTCGTTTTAGCAACTAATTTTGGTTCTACAGGGTTCCCCATTTTAGACTATACAATTTAAAAGTCGAATAAAAAACTTTCTAATCAAAGTAAATTAACTTTTTAATAGACTAATATGTAGCTTATTCTTTGGGATTTATGACTAAAGTAAATAACAATTCAAGTTTTAAAGATCATGTCTTCCAAATGCCCTCCTTCGACTTCAATGCATTTTTGAATTCTAAGTTCAAAATTTATCATCACTCGGCGAAGCAAATCTCCATTTATTCCTGCAATTTCATTTCGAATCTGCTCCTTCAGCTCCGGAATTGTTGCGGGACGACTTGCAAAACTTTTTGCTTTAGGTATCCCCAGAGAAAAATCGGGGCCGTTAAATCGGAGATCTCGGGGCCAATTCAAATTTCCAAATCGGGAAATTATACGGCCGTCAAAAAATCTCGCAAAATTCTCATAGTGTTTCTGGCTGTGTGAGCCGTTGCTCCATCTTGCTGGAATAATATGGCGCCATTTAGTCCTCGTCTAATTAGTTCTGGGATAAGAAACGTTTGCAACATGTTTATGTAGCGTTCGGAATTAACTGTAACAAAACGGTTATTTTCATCCTCAAAAAAATAAGGACCGATAATTCCAAATGATGCTACACCGCACCAAACAACGACTTTTGGACTGTGGAGGTTTTTGGTAAACAGTTCGTGAGGATTTTCTACTCCCCAGTATCTAAAGTTTTGCTTGTTAACAACACCGTCCAAATGAAAATTTGCTTCGTCGCTCATTAGCAAATTATGAATTTCTCCACGATGCTGATGTAAAAATTCTTCACAAAATGTCACCCTCGCTCCTTTGTCTCGATCACTGAGGTTATGCGCCATTTGATATTTATAGGGGAGAAATTTTATATCTTTATGCAGAATTCTGTGGATACTTCCCTTAGATATTCCTAGGGCAAGTGATTGCCGATTAACCGATCTTGTAAAGGCAGCTCTCACTCGTTCAAGGCGTACGCACCGTTCTTCGATGTCCAGGTTTTTTAATGTTTTGCACAGAGCCATTTTCACGCCAATGACGAACCCACGCCGCAATTGTAAAGCGTGTTGGTGCATCGCCCCTATTATTGTTTCCAAACTGCCGTCGAAATGCACGCCGAACTTCTTCAAATGAACCAGTTCTAATGTAGACTTCCACAGAAAACACACGCTCTTGAATCGAATAATTCATAATGCAATGAAAATTGTTAAACTGGAGCAATTATATCGTTTGCGTATAACGCATATTTGACAGAAACACTTAAGTCGTTGTTTATAGACAGGCGCCTCCTTGATCTTTAAAACTTGAATTGTTATTTACTTTAGTCATAAATCCCACAGAATAAGCTACATATTAGTCCATTAAAAAGTTAATTTACTTTGATTAGAAAGTTTTTATTCGACTTTTAAGTTGTATAGTCTAATATGGGGAACCCAGTATAAACCTACGTTTCTATACAGGGTGTATTTTAAAATCACCGACACACGAAAACTGGAGATTCTATGATTCAAAATAAGACAAAAATTATCATAAACGCTTTTCCGAAAATGCTTCCTAACCGAGATACAGGTTGATTACAAAATAATTTTTTTAAGATTCCTCACAAACTACAAAAGATATTACACTGAGATTTGGTACACCTACATATCTAATTATGTACAATTCATCAGGGGAGTTTGAGTTAACTGGCTCCATCCAGTGGCGTAGAATATGTTAAGTTAATCATTTTAAGTAAAAAAAAACGCACGTCCCTGCTTTTTTTGAAGAAATATTTTTTTGTTAGATTCAACATTTAATTCTACAAATAAAATCATACCTAGTATTTTTTCGATTCGGCACCCGTTTTTGAAATATTTTGCATTAACATAAACGACTACATTATTCAGTAATAACCAAATTAAATAAATCGGAGATTGCTTTGCATTTGACAGTTACGTATCTTATGTTTGCTAAAATAGTTCCATTTACGCGTGCTTTGTAATTCATTGTTTGTGTCTAATTACTATGAAAAAATGAATTATTCCAAACGAGAACTGGTCGATTTGCATTTATGTTATGGTAATACTAATTGCAATGCTCGTGCAGCTGCTCGACTTTATGAACAAAGATTTCCAAATAAAAGACATCCACATCATACTACGTTTAGAACTGTTCGTCGTAACTTGTTAGAGTATTAGTTTAAATAAGTTTAAAAGGAAAGAAAAATTCCGGACGAAATGCAGTTGAAATTGAGGAACAATTGAGTTAGGGTTAGGATTTGGTGTGTCGCATTGCAAGTCTTGGAAAGTTTTACGAGAACAAAATTTACATCCCTTTCACCTACAAAAAGTGCATGCATTATTTCCTGCTGACCATCCTCGTCGAATGAATTTTTGCGAATGGTTTTTAAATAAAAATGCTGAAGGTGTACAATTTGTTAGAAACTTATTGACCACTGATGAGTGTATTTTTTCCCGAAATGGAATAATAAAGCATAATTCCCACAAATGGTTAGATGAAAATCAGCATCCAACTGTAGTTACAGCTCACCAATATAGATTTAGCGAAAATATTTGGATAGGTATACTAGACGATCACCTAACCGGACCTATCCGTTTTCCTCAAAGACTTACTGGCGAATTCTATTTAAATTTTTTGAGAGAAGATTTGCCAGAATTGTTTGACGACGTACCCTTAGATGTTAGAATGAACATGTATTTCATGCATGATGGTGTCCCACCACATTCTACACGAAACGTCAGAGAATTTTTAAATCCATGGTTCCCTGGACGCTGGATTGGACGAGGAAGTGAAGTATCGTAGCCGGCACGATCGCCAGCTTTAAACCCATTGGATTTTTTTGTGTGGGGTTATCTGAAAACTCGTGCCCATTCTGTTCAAGTTGATAATCGAGAGCAACTTTGGAATCGCATACAGATGGCATGCGATGAGATTAGTGCTATGCCACAAATTTTTCAGCGTGTTAGGTTTCATTTGCTAAGAAGAATACAAGCTTGCATTCAAAAGGAAGGAGGACGTTTTGAACAATAAGTACAAAAATAATTATTATTTTGTTTTTGATTCCTTCAATATCTCTTTAATAATGTACCTAATAGTTAACTGTGTTATTTTTTTGTAAAATAAAACAAATTTTGATTTTTATTGAACAATGTGGTCGTTTATGTTAATGCAAAATATTTCAAAAACGGGGTGCCGAATCGAAAAAATACTCAGTATGATTTTATTTGCAGAATTAAATGTTGAATCTATGAAAAAATATTTCTTCAAAAAAACCAGGGGCGTACGTTTTTTTTACTTACACTGATTAACTTAAAATACACCACTGGATAGAGTCAGTTGACTCAAACTCACCTGATTAATTGTATTTAATTAGACAATTAGGTGTACCAAATCTCAGTGTAATATCTTATGTAGTTTTTTTTAAAAACCTTAAAAAAGTATTTCTTAATCATCCTGTATCTCGGTTAGGAAGCATTTCGGAAAAGTGTTTATGATCATTTTTGTCTTATTTTGAATCATAGAATCGCCAGTTTTCGTTTGTCGGTAATTTTAAAATACACTCTGTATATTCAAGTTTCCATCTATTGAAGTGTCCATATAACTCTACCGTTATCATTACATCTAAGTTCATGTTTACATTTGGTTGTCTTGATTGATGTAACAAGAGTATCCGTTCTGTATCTCGTTGACTTATTGCTTGGATTGTGTTGCTGATACACTGCGATCTGTAGTTCACATACTGGGGATCGCTTGCTCGTTGCTCGGCTGCTTTGAAAAACGCATAAGCATTCGCAAACACAGGTCAGCTCTTTCCTTTTTTTTGCGTGTATAAATAAATTGCTTTCTACAACGAAAAGAAGTACATCTACCTTAGTTCGGTTAACAAGTAGTTGGCAAACATTTTACCTCTGAATAAGACTCTTATCTAAATTGCTTTCAGCAGGTTACGATAGCCTACAAGGAAATTAAATATATTTGTATTAATTATTTCAACAAGTATTTGTTAAACATATTTACCTGTAGCATAAGTTCGGTGATATTTTGATACCTGATTTCAGCTAATTTTCAACACAATTTCTCTCATGTAGATCTGCTATATGTTAATTAAATAATTCTTTAAGATTTTAACGCGCACTTAACAATCAACACTTTGAATAATTTTTGTTAATATTAGTATTATGTCACGCCGTTAGCGAGCTCACGTATAACCTACAATTTTGAATAATTACTTTTGTACTACTAGCTACTTGGTTGTGCGCAGTAGCAGTGTTGCAACTTTTATGTTTATACCAGATGTAAGTTTTTATGTATACCAGACGTAATACTGAATCTGTCAATTGTTGGCGCGAGATATCGTGCTATTTAAATTCTTGGTTGCTCATGTATATAATATTCTTTTCTTTACTCGAATATGGATAAGGTTGTTCGGATCAATTTCTGTTTCTAATTTTAAATTGCTTAATTACTATTTTCCTTGTTTCTTGAAATAAAATTGGGACTGAACAAGCTTTTTCAATTGTATTTATGTGATTTAATCAAATAGGGGTTTGTATTCAGTTTTGCTAAACGAAAGGCAAGCTGAATTATTTAATTATTTCTTTCTTATAAGTAACTGATTTAATAAGTTTATTAAATTGGCCTTTTCAGGCTAAACTACGTAAGATATTGCGTCGGCCGGAAGGTATTATGGATTTTGGTGTTATAATTATAAACTATAAGCTACTGTGGGCGTAAAGACAAGCTCACGACTTGCCCTCGTGTACTTATTTTAATTTAACTTATATTAATTTTTTTTATAAATTTTGGCAACCTAAATGCAAGTTCACGACTTGCCCTCGTAAACTTATTTTAATTTAAATCTTATTATATATATTTTTTTGGTGTGAATTGTGGGAGTTCCAGAAAGTAAATAAATTTACGTTTGTTGAGGGAATTGTTCACTTACTTATTATTCCTATTACCTACTACCTGTTTCAAGCTTCACAGGCTCTCCCTCTTCCAAGAAATAAGAACCTTTTTCTTTTCCTTTTTTTTCTCTTTAAAGCTTGTGGCGTCCATTTCGATTATTTCCTCTCTAACCAAATTCTCACTCCAACTATATTGTCGATACCTCCAAAACAATCATGCAATCCGAGTACTCTGCGGTCTTCCGACCGTTCGATTGAGTTTTGGTCGAGCTCACTCATACCTCCTATTTTGTGCAGCGTGGTGGTTAGACACGTGGCAAGTGACTATCAAGCGATTTTGTTCGGGCGTCAACACTCGGGGTACCCATCTTGCTGACACATTATGAAGCCCTAAATAGTCATTTACTATGGTTGAGAGACCTGTTATCTCTACTACACGTCTTGCTGTCAATCGACCATCTTCTCTGAGCATGTCATTTACCACGATCAATGTTTTCTTGAGTACACGCAGAATGCGGCCGACCAGCACCTTTTGCATGTTCGCAGGTTGTTCTGCCACATTTGAACGCTCGAGACCAGTTTTTTACTATTTGATGGGAAGGAGCAGAATCTTCAAGCATGCCAACCATATCTGTATGATTTTTTTTAGGTGTTAGACTTTTCCTTTGTAGGTACGTGATGACAGAATGAAGCTCACTTTTTTCCATTTCTCAAAATCTTAGTTAGTTAGTATAGACACGTTCCATTTTCACATCTAAGGCGAAAAAGAAAACCTACATATTTTATATTTTTTCAACCTCAGTATGCAGAATAGAAGAAAAATTATGTAATAGTAAAGTTAGTAACAATTCACTAAAAATACAAGGGTTGAGATTTACTAGATGGAAACGTGCCCATTCATATTTCATGTTTCTTTCTTAACACGGTGTGGTTAAAGCACCCTGCTAAATTGCAACATTGATGTGTATAACAGCTTTGATATAAATTTTAATTAAAATTTTTAATGTTCGTAATGTAGACAGTTTTATATTTTGTAAGGTTTTCGAATAGATTCCAAATGCTCTTGTAACTACAATGGAATGTAATGTAAATGTGTTACCCTTCTTTATATTATTTAATGCGGTTACATAAATTTATTTACTTGGGTAAACAAACTGTATCAAAATATAGTGTAAAGAATTAAAATTCTTTGGAGTGAACACGTTATTCAATTGTTCTTCCAAGAAACTAACCGGATAGCATACGATAAAGTAAATCACATTTCTTGTTTTTCGCATTGGTAGAAGCACTATCTTATTTGATAATAGAAAAGCACGCTACTTCTGTAATTCAATTTGTAAATTGTAATGCTTTGCTCAGTTGCAAAAGTGCAAATAGCTTGAAGCTTCGTTTAGATA